>RXID01016417.1:0-13357 GCA_005019695.1 Trichopus zeylanicus subsp. travancoricus | reverse complement strand
AGTAGTAGTAGTAGTACTATTAGTAGTGGTACTAGCAGTAGTAATAGTAGTAGTTGTGGTAGCAGCAGCAGTAGTCGTAGTAGTGGTAGTAGCAGCAGCAGTAGTAGTAATAGTAGTAGTAATAGTAGGAGTTGGAGTGGGAGTTGTTGTAGGAGTAGTGGTACTTGGAGTAATTGTACTAGTAGTAGTAGTAGCAATAGTTGTTGCATTAGTAGTTGGAGTTGTAGTAGTAGCAGTATAGTAGTGGTAGCAGTTATAGCAGTAGTGGAGCAGTAGCAGCAGTAGTTGTAGAAGTGGCAGCCGTGGTAGTAGGAGCAGTGATAGTAGTAGAATTAGTTGTAGTAGTAGCGTTAGCAGTAGTAGAAGTTATTGTAGTGGTAGCATCATTAGATGTAGTAGACGAAGTAGTCCAAGTTGTTTTAATAGTTGTGGTAGTAGTAGTAGTTATAGTAGAAGTGGTAGCAGTAGTGGTAGTAGTGGCAGCAATGGTAGTAGTTGAAGGAGTAGTAGCAGTTGCAGCACTAGTAGCAGTGGTAGTAGTAGGAGTAGCAGTGATAGTAGAAGTTGTGGTGGTAGTAATACCATTAGTAGTAGTTGTTGTACTTGTAGTAAAAGCACTAGTAGTAGTTGTATCAGTAGTAGTAGGTCTAGTATTAGTAGTAGTAGTAGTAGTCGTAGCAGTTGTAGTTGCAGTACCAGCAGTTGTAGTAGTAGGAGCAGAAGTAGTAATAGTAGTAATAGTAGTAGTAGTAATAGTAGCAGTAGCAACAATCATTGTAGAAGTAGTAGAAGTAGTAGGAGTAGTACTAGCAGTAGATGTAGCAGCAGTAGTAGTAGTAGTTGTAGTAGAAGTATTAGTAGCAGTGGTAGTAGTAGCGGTAGAAGTTATAGTAGATGTCGTAATTATAGTTGCTATAGTAGCAGTAGTAACAGTGGATGCTATAGTAGTAGTAGTAGTGGTAGTCGTAGTTGCAGTGGGAGCAGTAATTGTAGCAGTAGGCGACGTAATCGTTGGAGTAGTTGCAGCAAAAGTAGTAGCATTAGTACTAGTAGCAGGAGTAGTAGTAGTGGTAGTTGTATAATAGAAGTAGCAGTGGTTGCAGTACTAGTAGTAGCATAAGTAGTAGTTGTAGTAGTAGGAGGAGGAGGAGTTGCAGCAACAGCCGTAGTAGTAGTAGTAAGTGTCTAGTAGTAGTAGCAATAGTAGGAGTTGTAGTCATAGAAGTTATTGGAGTGTTAGGATTAGTAGGTAGTAGAAGTTTTCGGAGTGTTAGGTGTAGTAGTAGTAGTAGGAGTAGTAGTAGTAGCAGCAGTAGTAGAAGTATAAGAAGTGTTAGAATTTGTAGTATTAGTAGTAGTAGTAGTAGTAGTAGTAGTAGTAGTAGTAGTAGTAGTAGTAGTAGTAGTAGTAGTAGCAGTAGTAGTAGTAGTAGTAGTAGTGTTAGTATTAGTAGTAGTAGTAGTCGGAGTAGTAGTAGTAGCAATTTTATTAGTACTAGAAGTAGTAGTAGTAGTTGTTGTTGTTGTTGTAGTGGTAGCGGTAGTAGTAGTAACAGCAGCAACAGTAGGAGTTTTGAGTAGGAGTTCTAGTTGGCGTAGTTGTAGGAGTAGGTGTAGTAGTAATAGCAGTAGTTGCAGCAGTAGTAATAGCAGTTGTAATAGTAGTAGCCATAGTAGTAGGAGCAGTAGGAGTAGTAGTAGTAGCAGTAGGAGTACGAGTAGGAGTTGTAGTAGTAGTAGCAGTAATAGTGGTCGGAGTTGGAATATGAGTAGTAGTAGCAGTAGGAGTTAGAGTAGGAGTAGTAGTAGCCGTAGTAGTAGTCGTAGCAGGAGTAGTAGTAATAGCTGTAGGAGTACGAGTAGCCGCAGCAGCAGTAGCAGTAGCAGCAGTAGTATTACTAGCAGTAGCAGTAATAGTAGTAGCAGAAGTAGTGGTCGGAGTTGGAGTAGGGGTTGTAGTAGGAGTTGTAGTAGTTGTAGGGGTTGTAGTAGTAGTAGTAGTAGCAGTAGCAGTTAGGGTAGGAGTAGTAGTAGTAGGTGTAGCAGTAGTAGGAGTATCAGAAGTAGTTGTTGGATTAGAAGTAGCAGTAGGAGCCTGACGAAGTGTAGTACAAGTAGTAGTGGAAGTAGTAGGAGTAGGTGTGGTAGGACTAATAGTACTACTATGGCTATTACTACTACTGTTGCTACTACGGCTCCAACTACTACTAGTACTACTACAACTACTAGTACTGCTACTGCTACTACTGTTACTACTACAACTACTGACACTACTATTACTACTACAACAACAACAACTACTACGATTACGATGGCTACTACTACTACTATTACGATAGCTACTACTACTACTACCACTACTACTACTACAACAACAACTACTACTACTATTACTACTACTACTTGTACTTCTTCAACACCTGTTACTACCAATACCACTACCACTACTACTACAATTACTCATATTACTACTACTATTGGTACAACTACTTCAACTATTGTTGCTAATATTACTACTACTACTACTACAACTACCACTCTTATTACTACAATTACTCCTTCTACCACTACTACTATTGCTGCTACGGCTACTACTACTTCCACTACTGCTACTACTACTACTACTACTACTATGACTACTACTACTACTTCAACTACTACTACTGCAACTGCTACAACTGCTACTACTGCTACAACAACTATTACAACTGCCACTACAACAATTACTACAAGAACAACTACTACTACAACTACTACTACTACAACTATTACTACTACAACTATTACTACCATGACTACTACTACTACAACTGCTACTGCTACAACTACTACTGCTGCTACTACTACTACTGCTTCCACTCCTACCGCTTCTACTACTACTACCACTACTACTAATACTAATACAACAGCTACTTCTGCTGCTACTATTACTAGTACAACTGCTGCTATTACTGCTACTACTACTATAACTACTATTACTACTGCAACTACTGTTGCTACAATTGCTAATGCTACTATTGCTGCTACTACTACTACTCTGACTGCTACAACAACTACTACTACTACCCCAACTACTGAAACTACTGTTACTCTACTACTGATGCTACTACTACTACTACTACTATTATTGCGACTACTAGAAGTACGGCTACTACTGCAACTACTGCTGTTGCTGCTACTCCTGCTACAACTACTACTACTACTGCTGCTACTACTACTTTTATTACTAAAACTACTACTACTGCTACTACTACTACTACTACTATTACTACTACTACTACTAATACTACTACTATTACTATTACTACAACTGCGACTTCTCCAACTACTATGACTACTGCTACTACTATTGCTGCTACTACTACAACTACTACGTGTACTACCGCTAAACTGCTACTTTTGCTCCTTCTGCAAATGCTACTACTACTATTGCTACTACAACTAATACCACTCCTACTGCTCCTAGTGCTAGTGCTACTGCTACTACTATAATTACTGCTGCTGCTACAACTAGTACTACTACTCTTTTACTACTACTATTGCTGCGACTATTACTCCTCCTACTATGGCAGCTATTACTAGTACTCCTGCTACACTACTACTACAACTATTGTTATTTTTAGTAATAATGCTGCTGCTGCTACTGCGACTACCACCACTTTAGCTACTGCTACTCATACTACTACCGCAACTGCCCCTACAACAACTTCTACTCCTACTACTACTGCTACCACTGCCACTACGATTGCTGCAACTACTACATCCACTAATATCGCTCCAACTGCTACTGCTGCTGCTACTAGTACTCCCACTACTACTTCTACTACTACTAGTACTCCAACTACTACTGCTACTACAACAACTACTACTCCTACTCCAATTACTACTACTGCTCCCACTACTACTGTGGCTCCTGCTACTGTAACTACTACTCCTACTACTACTACTACTACAACTACTACTCTTGCTCCTACTACTTTTACAACTACTACCACTGTTGTTACTCCTACTACTACTACTGCAGCTCATACTATTACTACTACTGCTGCTGCTACTATTGCTACTACTACTCCAACTGCTACTACTACCGCTGCTACTGCTACTGCTACTACTACCTCTACTACTACTAGCGTTGTTGTTACTCCTCCTCCTACTACTATTAGTCCTACAATTACTACCAACACTTCTACTACTTTATCAGAAGCCATTGATGCTATTACTACTACTACAACAACTACTACTACTACTATGACTTCTGCTACTACTTCTACTACTACTATCGATGGTACAACTACTACTCCTGCTACTACTTTTACTACTACTGCAGCCACTACTGTGACCTCTACAACTACTACTACTTCTGCTACTACTGCTACCTCTACAACAACTACAACTACAACTACTTCTACTTCAACTACTGCAGCCGTTGCTGTTGCTTCTACTTCAACTTTTGTTAATACTTCTACTTCAACTACTACTACTACTACTATGACTACTACTACTACTACTACTATTATCACCACTACTACAACTACTATTACTACAACAACAGCTACTACTACAACTACTATCAATAATACATCTGCTATTGCGGCTGCTGCTATTGCTGCTACTACTATTTCTATTACTACTTCCATTGCCACTACTGCTACTATTGCTACTGCTGCTACAACTGCTACTATTACTACTACTACTGCTGCTGCTGCTTTCGCTGCAACTACTTCTACTACAACTACTACTACCACTACTACTATTATAGCTGTTGCTATAACTGCTACTACTTCTGCTACTATAACAACTGCTGCTACTACGACCACTAAGAAACTACTAACACTACTACCGCCGTTGCTGCTACTACTACTACGACTACTATGACAACAACAACAACTACTACCACTACTACTACTTCTTCTTCTTGTTCTTTTACTACTACTACTATTGCTGCTGCTGCTGCTACTACTACTACTGTTGGTATGGTTACTACTACTACTACTACTGCTACCTCTTCTATGACAGCCACTACAACTACTATTACTATAACAGCTACTGCTACTACTATTACTTCAACTACTATCGCTACTATAGCCAAAGTTGTTACAACAACTACTACTATTGCTACTACTACTGCGACAACAGCAACTACTGGTATCACTAATTTGACTGCCACTAAAATTTCTGCTGTTGCTACTACTACTGCTACTATTGCTACAATAGCAACAACTACTACTACAAGTACTACAACCAGTACTCCTACGACTACTACTACAGCTATAGCTTCTGCTACTGCAACTGATACTGGTTGTAATACTACCACAACTACTACTACAAATATTACTACCAGAACTTCTGTTGCTTCTACTACTGCTACTCCATCTTCTACTACTATTACTACTGCTCCCACCTCTGCTACTACTACAACTACTACTCCTACTCATGCTACTGTTGCTACAATTACCACTACTACTACTAGTATGGCTAGTATGACTATTAATATTGTTGTTGTTGCTGCTACTACTACACCATCTTATGCTACAACTATTACTACCTCTACTACAACTACTACTATTACTACTATTGCTATGATTGCTACTATAGCTACTTTAGCTACTGCGGCTACAACTTCTACTACTGCTACAATTACAGCTAGTACTACTACTACTATTAATACTACTGCACTACAACTTCTACAATTGCTACTAATAATACTGCTACTACTACTACAACTACTACTTCGCTTAATACTGCTACTACTACTAACACTTCTGTTACTACTAGTACTACAACTGCTAGTACTACTAGTAATACTATAACTACTACTACTACTATGACTATTGCTGCAGCTATTGCTGCAACAACTATTACTACTACCACTACCACTATTGCTACTACTACTACTGCTGTAGCTGCTCCTGCTACTACTACTACTACTACTACTACTACTATTACTGCACCTACTACTACTACTCCTCCTCCTCCTCCTCCTCCTACTACTACTAAAACTACTATTACTACTAAAACTACTATCACTACTGCTCCTACTACTACTACTACTAAAACTACTAAAACTACTATTACTACTGCTCCTACTGCTACTACTAATAAAACTACTATTACTACTGCTGCTGCTGCTACTACTACTACTTCTACTACTGGTACTTGTACTACTACTCCTACTACTCCTACTACTACTATTACTACAACTAATACTACTGCTACTCCAACTCTTGCTACGAATACTACTGCTACTAATACTACTATTACTACTACTACTACTGCTACAACTACTGCTTCTACTGCTACTAATAGTACAGCTATTGCTACTACAATTGCTACTTTTGCTATTACTGCTACTACTAGTGCTACAACCACAAGTACTACTACTATTACTAGTACTACGTTTCCTACAACAACAACAAGTAATACTACTACTACTGCAACAACTACTGCTACTCCTACTACTATTTCTAATACTATTACTATTGTAGTTGTCACTGTTGCTACTAGTACTGCTACTGCTCTACTTCTCCTACAACTATTACGACTGCTATTACTACTACTGCTATTAGACTGCTACTGCTTCTACTATTACTATTGCTGCTATTGCTGCTACTTTTGCTACTACTAGTACTACTACTAATATGGGTACTACTTCTACTAATTTCACTGCTACTATTTCTACCACTTCTACAACTGTTAATACTGCAACTACTACTACTGGAACTACTAATGTTAATTCAACAGCAACTACTGCAACTACTGCGACTACTAATTCTGCCACAACTGCAACAATTGCCAATACTTCTACTATTACTACTACTACAATTTCTAAAATTGCAGCTACTACTGCTACTACTACTAGTGCTGCTACTCCTAATACTACAACAACTACTACTACTATTACAACTTCATCTTCAACTTCTTTTACTAATATTACTATAGCAACTACTACAACTACAGCTCTGCCACAACTATTGCTAATACTACTACTACTACTTCTACTGCTACTACTATTACTACTACTACATCTAACATTGCTACTTCTACTTCTACTGCTACTACTACTACTACTACTACTGCTACTGCTACGACTACTACTACGACTACTACTACTACTACTACTACTACTACTACTACTACTACTACTACTACTAGTACTACTACTGTTGCTGTTGCTGCTGCAACAGCTACTATTCTTACAACTTCTCCCACTACTACTATTATTGCTACTAGTATTACAGCTACTACTACAACTATTGCTTCAACTACAAATACTACGAGTAATACTACCCCAACTTCTGCCTCTAGTACAACTACTACAACTACTACAACTACTTGTACTACTACTAGTACTACTTTTGCTAATACTATTGCTGTTGCAACTACTACTAGTACTTTTGTTACTAATAATGCTAAGCTACTACTGCTGCAGCTATTGCTGCTACTACGGCTGCAACAACAACAACTACTACTACTTCTATTCTTGTCGCGACTACTACTACTACTATTACAGCAGCTGCTACTGCTGTTGTTGCTGCTACTGTTACTGCCGCTACTGTTACTGTCGCTACTACCACTACTACTACTACTACTTATCCTCCCACCTCCTACAACTATAACTAATGCTACTGCTGCTAGTACTATTACTAATACAGTTACCACTACTACTACTACTGATGCTACAACTGCTACAAATACTACTACTGCTACTACTACGTCTGGGACTACTTCTACTACAACTAGTATTACGACTACAACTATAAATGCTACTACTACAACAACTACTATTGCTACCATTGCAACTTCTACTACTACTGCTGCTGCTACTACTACTAATACAACTACTACTATTACTACAACTACGACTACTACTACTACTACTATTAATACTGCTAGTACTACTATTGCTACTGCTACTACTACTACTACCAGTACTACTACTTCTACTACTATTACTACTACTAGTAATACTGCTAGTACTACTATCACTACTATTACTACCACCACCACCACCACCACCACCACCACTACTACTACTACTACTTCTACTACTAGTAGTAGTACTACTACTACTGTTGTTGTTGCTGCTCTAACTACTACTCCTATCACTTCTCCTACTACTTCTACTATTGCTACTATCATTACAGCTACCACTATGCTACTACTTCAACAACTACTACTACTAGTGCTACGGCTACTACTTTTGCTACTACTACTACTCATACAACTACAACAACTACTAGTACAACTACAACTACTTCTGCTAAAACTACTATTGCTGCTACTTATGATACAACTACCTCTACTACTACTACTTCTTCTTCTTCTTCTTCTTCTTCTTCTTCCACCATTAGTACTACTACTACTATTAATACAACACCAACTACTACAGCAACTACTACTGCTAGTACTCTACTTCTCCAACTACAACTACTACAACAACTGCTGCTGCTTAGAACACATCTAGTTCTGCTACTATGTCTACTACTGCTGCTACTACTACAAATACCACAACTAGTGTTGCTGCTGCTGTCAATACTGCTACTACTACTCCTACTACCACTACCGCTACCGCTGCTGCTACTGCTGCTAATACTACTTCTACAATAGCTGCTATGCCTACTACTAGTACTGTAACTACTATTATTACAACTACTATTGTGACTACTACTGCAGGTACTACTACTAAAAGTACTACTACCACTACAACTACTATTACTACTGCTACTGCTACTACTACTACTACTACTACAAGTACTACTACTACTAGTACTACTATAACTACTACTACTACTACTGCTGCTATAGCTACGACTATGACTACTACTTCTACTACTGCTGCTGCTGCTGCCATAGCTACTAGTACTACTACAGCTACTACCACTACTACTACTACAACAACAACTACTATTACTACTGCTACTACTACTACTACTATTACAACAAGAATAATAACAACAACAACTACTACTACTATTGCTACTGCTATTGCTACTACTACTACTACTACTACTACTACTACTACTACTACTACTACTGTTACTACTTCTACTACTACTACTAGTACTGCTACTACTACTACAATTAGTTCTCCTTCTGTTGCTACTACTGCTACTTTTATTGCTACTACAACTACTCTTGTTGCTGTTACTACTATAACTACTATCACAACTGCTAAAATTACCACTACTACTTCTACTACTGTAGCTACTACTACTACTGCTGCTAATATTGCTGCTACTGCTGCTATTGCTACTACTACTACTCCTACAGCTACTACTACTTATATTACTACTACTACTACAACAACAACAGCAAAAACTACTACTACTACTGCTACTATTACTACTACTACTCCTGCTACTATTGCTACAATGAGTACTACTATATATTACTACTATAACTACTACTACTACAACAACAACTACTACTAGCAGTAGTAACGATAATAGTAGTAGTGATAATAGTAGTAGGCGTTGTTATAGAAGTACTAGTGGCAATAGTAGCAGCAGTAGTAGTGGTAGTAGTAGTAGTAGTAGTAGCTATAGCAGCAGCAGCAGTAGTAGCATTAGTAGCAATAGTAGTTGTAATAGTTGCAGTAGTAGTAGTAGTAGTTATTGGTATTGTTGTCATTGTTGTAGTAGTAGTTATTGTACTAATGGCAGTAGTAATAGTAGCAGAGGTAGCTGTAGTAGTAATAGCAGTAGCAGCCGTAGGTGCAGCAGTAGTAGTAGCCGTAGCAGCAGCTGTAGTAGTAGTAATAACAGAAGCAGAAGTAGTTGTAGTAGTAGTAGTCGCTGTAGTTGTGGTATTGCTAGTTGTTGCAGTAGATGCGGTAGTTACAGTAGTTATAGTAGTAGGAGTAGTAGTGGCAGCAATGGTAGCAATAGTAGTAGTCATTTTAGTTGTAGAAATAGTAGAACCTGTAGTAGTCATATTAGTATTAGTAATAGTAATTATGTTTGTAGTAGTAGTAGTAGGAGCAGTAGTTTTGGAAATAGTAGTAGTAGCAGTTATGGTAGTAATAGTAGTCATAGTACAAGATGTGGAGTAGTTGCAGCCACAGTAGTAGTAGCAGCAGTAGTAGTGGTAGTAGTAGGAGTAGCAGAAGTAGTTGTAGTAGTTGTTGTTGTTGTAGTTATTGTAGTAGTGGCAGTAGTAGTAGTAGTAGTAGTAGTCATAGCGGTAGTAGGAAAAGCAGTAGTAGTAGCAGTCACAGCAATAGTTGTAGTAGTAGGTGTAGTAGTAGTTGTTCTAGTAGCAGTAGAAGCAGTAGTTGCAATAATAGTAGCAGTAGCAGCAGCAGTTGCAATAGTAGTAGATTAGTAGTAGTAGTAGTATAATTAGTCATACTAGTAGTAGTAGGAGGAGAACTTGTTGTAGTCGTAGTAATAGTTATAGGAGTAGTAGTAGTAGTAGCAGAATGCATAGTAGTAGTAGTATTAGTAGTCATGGTAGTAATAGTAGTTGTAGTAGCAGTTATAGTGATAGCAGCTGTAGTAACAGTAGTTGTTACAGTGCTTGCGGTAGTAGTAGTAAAAGTACTAGTAGCGAAAGAATAAGAAGAAGTAGTAGTAGTAATATTAGTTAGAGTAGTAGTAGTAGCAATAGTCGTAATAGTACTAGTAGCAGCCATAGTAGTAGCAGCAGTAGTAGAAGTAGGAGAGGTAGTAGGAGTAGCAATAGTAGCAGAAGTTGTAACAGTAGTAGTTGTAGTAGTAGCAACTGCAACAATAGTAGTTGTAGTAGTAGTAGTAGTAGTAATGGTAGTAGTATTTGTAGCCGCAACAGTAGTAGTTATTGTAGTAGTAATAGTAACAGTAGTAGTTATTATAATAGTAGTAGTAGTAGTAGTCATAGTAGTAAAACTATTAATAGTAGCAAAAGTAGTACTTATAGTTCTAGTAGTGGTAGTAGTAGAAGCAGTAGTGGTAATAGTGACAGAAGTAGTATTGTCATTAGTAGTAGTAGTAGGTGAAGAAGTAGTAGCTATTTTTGTGGCAACAACGATAGCAATTGTAGCGACAGCAGCGATAATTATAGTAGTAGTTGTTGTTGTGGTAGTCGTTGCATTAGCAGTAGTAGACGTAATAGTAGTATTATTAGTAGTCGTGGTAGTGGCAGTAGCAGAAGTATTAGTAGAAGTAACAATTGTAGTAGTAGTAGTAGTAGTCAGACAAGTACTAGAAGTACAAGTATCAGTATCCTCGATAGTAGTAGTAGTCATAGTAGTAGTTGCTGTTGTAATAGCAGCAGCAGCAGCAGTAGTAGTAGAAGTAGTAGCAGGAGTAGCAACAGCAGCAGTAGTAGCAGTAGCAGTCGTAGCAGTAGTAATCATGGTAGTGGTAGCAACAACAACAACTGCAAAGGCAACAGAAGCAGTAGTGGTAGTAGTATTAGTATTCGCAGTAGTAGTAGTTATAGTACTAGTAGTAGTAGTATGATTAGTAGTAGTTGTAGAAGTACCTATAGTAGCAGTGGTTGCAATTGTAATAGCAGTAGTAGCTACAGTTGTAATAGTCATAGAAGTAACAGAAATAGCAGTAGTAATATTAGTAGTCGTAGTAGTGGTAGTAGTAGTAGTAGCAGTAGTAGTAGTAGTAGTAGTAGTAGTAGTAGTAGTAGTAGTAGTAGTGGCAGTTGTCGTAGTAGTAACAGTAGTAGTAGTGGTTGTAGCAGTAGTGGTAGAATAGTAGTAGTAGAAGTAGTAGTAGTAGTAGTAGTAGTAGTAGTAGTAGTAGTAGTAGCTGGAGCGCTAGCAGTAGCTGCAGCAAAAAGAGTAGTAGTAGCCACAGTAGTAGTAGTAGTAGTAACAACAGTAGTTACTATAGCGGTAGTAGGAGTTGTTGTTGTTGTTGTCTTAGTAGTAACAGTTGTAGTAGCTATTGTTGTAATAGCAGTAGTAGTAGAATTAGGAGTGGTAGTTATAGTAGTAGTAGTGATAGTTGTATTAGTAGTGATAGCAATAGTAGTGGTCGTAGCGATATTAGTAGTAGTTGTAGTAGTTGTTGTTGTTGTAGTAGTAGTACAAGTAGCACTAGTAGGAGTATTAGTCTAGGCTCTAGAAGTAGTAGTAGTACAGGTACTAGTAGTAGCTATACCGCTAAATGTAGTAGCTGCAGCAGTTGTAGTAGTAGTAGTAGTAGCTGTAGTTGTAGTAGTAGCAAGAGGAGTACTAGTAGTAGTGGTAGTGGTGTTGGTAATAGCAGCAACTGCTGCAGTAGCAACCGCAATAGTAGTAATAGCAGAAGTAGTAATATTTGAAGTAGTAGTAATAGTAGTAGTAAATATTAGTAGTAGTTGTAGTTGTGTTTGGTGACTAGTCGCAGCAGCAGAAGATTCGTAGGCATTTGTAGCAGTAGTATAAGTAGCAGTAGTCGTCTTAGTAGTGGTAGTGTTACTGGTAGGTGTAGTAGTAGAGTAGTAGTCTTTAGTATTAATTAATAAAAGATAGTTGGAGCAGTGGCAGTAGTAGCAGTAGAAGTTGTAGTCGTACAAGTAGTCGTAGTAGTAGTCATAGTAGTAGTACAAGTTGTAGTAGTAGTTGTATTAGTAGCAATATTTCTAGCAATTGTAGTAGCTAGCAGTAGGAGTAGTTGTAGAAGTAGAAGAAGTAGCAGTAGTAGTAGCAGTTGTAACACTAGGAAAAGTAGTGCTAGTAGTAGTAATAGTAGTAGTATTAGGAGTAGTAGGTGTAGTCACTAGAGTAGCAGCAGTGGAAGTAGCAATAGTAAAAGTAGTAGTAGTAGTGGAAGTTATTATTGTAGTTATTTTTGTAGTAGTATTAGTAGTAGTAGCAGCAGCAGGAGTAGTAGTTGTTATTGTTGTAATTATCGTTGTAGTAGCAGTAGCAGTCGCAGTAGTTAGGAATTGTAGTCGCAGTAGTAGTATTAGGAGATGTGGTCGTACGAGTAGTAGTAGTAATAGTAGTAGTACTTGGAGTAGTAGTAGTAGTTGCAGGTCATTGTAGTAGTTGTACTGCTTCTAGTAGTAGGAGTTGGAGTAGGAGTAGTAGTAGTATTAGCAGTAGCAGTAGTAGAAGTATTAGTAAGAGCAGTAGTTATTGCGTTAGTTGTAGTAGTTGTAGTAGTAGTAGTATAGTAGTAGTAGCAGTGGTAGTAGTAGTGGCAGCAGCAGCAGCAGTAGTGGTAGAAGTGGCAGCCGTAGCAGTAGTAGCAGTGATAGTAGTGGAAGCTATTATAGTAGGAGCAGCATTAGTAGTAGTAGGAGAAGTAGTAGAAGTTGTTGTAATAGTTGTAGTATTAGTAGGAATAGGAGTAGTAGTAGTTATAGTAGAAGCAGTAGTAGCAGTAGTGGTAGTAGTGGTGGCAATATTAGTTGTTGAAGGAGTAGTAGGAGT
>RXID01016415.1:0-26550 GCA_005019695.1 Trichopus zeylanicus subsp. travancoricus | reverse complement strand
ATAAATTTTATATGAAAAATTAAACACAGAAAGGTGAACTCATGGAGTAAGAACTAGTTGGCATCTAACTTATGATGGAATGACAATATGCTTAAACCCAGGGAGCAAAAGCCAAATCTAGGGAGGTAAAGACTACATCTATCCAGGATGTACTGACTTCCCATTTAGAAGGCAAAGACTAAATCTACCCAGGGAGCAAAGACCAAATCATTCAAAGGGGCTAAGGTCAAATGCTATTATACCTAATCTTGATAACAAAATAATAATCATCATGGGGACAATTGGAGTCCATATCAACTAGGTTATGTTCAACTTCAACCAATTCATACATGGTGCTTCTTCTTTCACCAATAGCATCACTAGTCCTAAAATTATTGATGCTACTACAACTATTATTGGTCCAATTATTGCTCTTCCTATTTAGTATAGCTTAATTTCTCAGCTCTCATTCAGAGGGCAGAGATCTCCCATTTAGAGAGCAAGAACCAAGTCCACCTAGGAGGCAAAGGCCGAGTTCATCTAGGAAATAAAGTCCAAATTTGATTGTGTCAAATCTTAATGATAAAATAGAGGGTCTATTGGCACAAGCCAAGATATCAGTCTTTCAAAGACTAAGCAATAGAAAAAAAGTCAATTTTGCATTGCTTACAACTTACCAAAGGAAGGATTAACAGGATGTTTGATTGACTTTGAGATGCAAGATTGAACCTAAAACTAGAATCTACAATCCCCACCTCTAACGCTACAAGGGATAAAGCAAAACAATGGGAAAAAAAAAATGCACATTTAACCTTCTTCAACTAAGAAAGGAACAACACCCTCTTCTTACACCATGATGAGTAACTAAATTTGAGAGGAAGGATACTTGCAACAAGTCCACAACATAAAAGAATCAAATGGTTGCATGATCTTTAAAAGCACAAAAAAAATATCTATCTTATGATAGAACATTTAGTCACATCAAAATTGACTAGTCAAGTATGCATTCCATATTTTTTGAGACAAAAATAAACTTTTTAGAGAGACATAAAATAAAAAGTTCCCTTAGAATTTTGGTGAATTATCTTCTATATTACAAATAACATCTCTAAAAATGGAAGGGAAATGTAGACAAGAATGGTCGATGACAAAATATGGTGGAGTTAGAATTCTTACATCTCCCTTACCTACCGACGGCCTAAGTTAACTTCAAAAATACAAGCTTGTATGGCAACTAATATGCAAGTAATTAAGATCCTGTTAGGAAGTTATTTCAAAGACAAAAATGTTAAGACCTCCTAGAGGTAATAGATCCTCCCCTAAAGCAAAAGAATAAACATAAAATGAAGTCATAAATAGATAAATTTCATATAAAAAACAAAACCAAAAAAGGCAAACTCAAAGAGTAAGAACCGGTTGGCATTTATGAGCTTTCAAACCTTTGATCCTCAAAAGAAGAATGAGATTTCTAAAAAAAAATAAAAATAAAAATAATAAAAATAATAAAAAAGGAAAGAAAATTGTATTGCATGTTGGAATTAGTAGGACCGACCCAGCCTCATCTTGATGTATTATTGACTACGATAGATCAACCAAGTAAGTACCATTTGACATTGTAGATATGTAAACCCTGAAAATTGAGATTAAGAGGTAGCCAAGGTCAAAGCTGAAGTCAAACGAGCAACTAACTAATAGGGATATGATGAAAGCATTAAAGTCACTAGAAAGTTAGACTTCTGAAGAAAATATTAAACTAGGAAAAAGGTATAAAGGGAGGTTAATTGGTGACTTACCACTTTCTGAGATCAAAATCATCCTTAATCTTTAATGATCAAAATCAAGTAGGAGTGCTTAATCAAAGATGAAAGAGTACATTATCTATCTACTAAAATATTTTTTTTAAAAATGAATCTCTATAAATTTAACTTTCAAAAATAAGCTCAAACATATATTCTTTGCATCATTTGCTTCTTGCAACATCATAATCAAAGTAAAAAAGAAAGAGAAAATATCAGTTCATAAGGTTACTTTTCTCAAATCTCATACGCCAACCTAGCACTCTAGAAAATAATTAGTCAGCTTGAGGAACTAAGTTCGACAAGCACCGATCAAGATATTTCCTCATTGATATAACTGATTGCTATAATATGTCCTTCTCTAGCATGTTAATATGGCAATGTGGAAGACAAGCCCTAGGAAAGCAATAACTTCCTGCTCCATTCTCTGCTCCATCTCTCTTTGCATGGCAAAAGACATCGAGGCGTGGTATAGGCGATAAGGGGAAGAACCTTTAGGGTTTCCCTCAAGATAACCCTCCAGATAATCAAAGTAACATCTCTTGGACCAAATGGTCAAGACATCAATCACTTTCTAAAGCAATTCAAACTAAGGGCATATCTCTCCCTAGGCCCCTTAATTCTATGGCCATTCCAACACAGACCGGTCTCTTCTTCTAATCATTGTCAAGTGGCAATCTTTCTATTATGGGTGCAAGGGTTTTAATCCACAAAAAAGAAAAGTGGAACTCTTCTTCATCAAAATAGGACTCAAAAATAAGTGTCATACTCCTTTGATAGTCTAGGCAAGGATGAAGATGGAAAATGCTCACATCTAAAGTATACGACCATATGCAATAGTTCTCTTTCAAAAATACATGATGATGTTAGGAGGCATATTATTTGAGTGTTCATTGTTAGTGGTCAATTGAATATTAAATCTATCCTCTCATAAAAGAAGATGGCAAAGGTAAAGTCAAGTTGTCTCACATTCAAATGCTTAAGAAAAGCATATTGCTAAAGCATTTAAAATGGACAATTAATCTATTATATTAAATTCAAGTTTGAATTCACCAAATATGCTATTCTTAAAATGGCAAAGGTAAAGTCAAGTCGTCTCCAATTTGGTGAATTCAAACTTATGACCTTCAATATGGTGAAATCAAGCCACCATCTCCAATATGGTAAACTCAAACTTATCACCTCTAATATGGTAAAATCAAACTTATTACCTCCAAAATGGAAAAACCAAATGATTACCTACAAGATGGTAAAAATCAAATTCTTGTTCTATGAGTATTTCAATGCAAACATGTTTATTTAATATGACAAATCAAAGTAGTAATTTTAAAACTAGCTAAGTAAAGTCCTTTTTGTGTACCGATCAAACCCACATTTATATGGTAAATTAAGTCCATTTTATGTATCAATCAAGCTTGCATTTATATGGTAAACCCACTTTCATGTGGTAAACTAAGTCCATTGTTATGTGGTAACCTAAGCTTACTCTTATTGGGTAAATGCAATCCACTTTCACTTGGTGATCAAACCTACTATTATATAGAGAGTGAAGACCACTCTCTGATAGCAAACTAAGCCCATTTTGTGTGGTAATCAAACCCACAATCTATTTTATGAGGCAATCAAGCTTGTATTTGAATGGTAAACTGAAATCTATTTTACATGGTGATCAAACCCATATTTAAATAGAAAATCAAGTTTACGTTCACGTGGTGAACAAAGTCTATTATGTATGATGATCAAACCTGCAACTATATGGCAAATAAAGTCCACTTCCATGTGAAAAATTGAGTCCACTTTCATATGGTACACAAAGTCCATCATGCATAGTGATTAAATTTGTATTTATATGACAACTCAAGTTCACTTATTATGACAGTCAAGTCTACTTATTGTGGTAACTCAAGTTAATTTTTTGTGATAAATCAAGTCCACTTATTATGATAAATCAAGTCTACTTATTGAGGCAAATCAAGTCTCTTTATTGTGATAACTCAAGTTCATTTATTATGGCAACTCAAGTCCACTTTTTGTGGCAAATTAAGTTCACTCATTATCACAAATCAAGTCTACTTATTATAGTAAATCAAGTCTACTCATTGTGGCAATGCAGGTTCACTCCTTATTGTAAATCAAATTCACTCATTACGATAAATCAAGTTCACTTATTGTGAAAACTCAAGTTCACTCTCACATGACAAATTAAGTCCACTTTTTATAGTAAATTGAAGTCCATATTGTGTGGTGATCAAGCTTATATTTATGTGGCAAATTAAGTCCACTTATATGTAGCAAATGAAGTCCCCTTTCATATGGTAAGTCAAGCCCACTCTATGTGACAACTCAAGTCCACTCTATGTGGTAACTCAAGTTCACTTCTCATGGCAAATCAAATCCACTCTATGTGACAACTCAAGTCCACTACATGTGACAATTCAAATCTACTCATGGTAGATCAAATCTACTCTATGTGACAACTTAAGTTCACTCCATATGGCAACTCAAAATCCACACCACGTAGCAAATTAAGGTTATCTCTCGTGGAAAACTAAGTCCACTCTCTCATGGTAAATTAAATTCATTACCATATAGCAAGTCAAGTCCACTTTCGCATGGCGATTCAAACCCATAAAGTCAACTCTTGAAATGTTTACTCAGGAGCTTGTACATGAAGATTATTTGCATCCTCTCCTCTTGTGAGAACTAGAGAGAGGATGTGAAGGGAGTACTTTATTTGAGGTAAATTTTACTGCAATCACAATCTATTAAAAAATGGTCATAATTAAAACTTGTATTGCACTAAATTATGCCTCAAAGTAAGAGTCTGAAATTGAATCTAAATTGTAGTCAAATTTGACCAAAATTAAGTTCGATTCTAACTAGAATCATTGAAAATTCAAGCTTAAGCTAGGTTTAATCTAAATAAGTAGAATGGTTGGATATTTGGACTAAAATCCAACCTAGAATTCATCTAAAATCTAGGCCAAAATAAAAAATTATAAAAAGTTTATAATTAGATCCCTAAATAGGTGCTTGGTCAGATTTTTCTTACAAATAGGTCCCTTGAATAAAAATCCTACGAAAAAAGTCCAGTAAAACTCTAAAATTATAAATTGATCCCGCAAAATTTAAACTTTGCAAATAAACTCCTGAAAAATTGATAATAATAATTGATCCTTATAAAATTTAGGGTTTTCAAAGCAAGGTTCTTGATCCTTTGAGCCTCTTTCAGCTCTTTAGGAAGTTGCCACTTTTCAAGTTATGGGACGATAGGGCCCATCCAGGTATGCTTCGAGTCCACTACATTTACCTTAGTAGCCTTGGAATAGCTTTCTTCTTGAATATTCTCTACAAAAATTTACCTCAGAATTGAACTGGATGAGGCTGAAGCTAACTAGCTAGAGCATCTACTTTGACATTGCTATTATGAGGTATATGGCAAATTTCCACCCAATCCATTCTTGCCATGAGCTTTTGGACCTCTATCAGGTATTTAATCATAATCTCATCCTTCACCTCATATTCTCCAATGACGTGAACAAATGAGTTGAGAATCATTGAGTACTTTTAGCTTCTTCACTCCCATTGCTATTGCTATGTGCAAGCTGAGTAAGATAACCTCATATTCAGCTGCATTAATAGGGACTTCAAATTTCAGTCGAGCTGAATATTTGGCTATTCTCCTATCCAGACTGGAGAGGGCAATGTCAATTCTACAACCTGACTTAGAAGAAGAACTACCTACTTGAACCTCCCAAGGTTCAAATTTTGGCCCTGTAGGATATGATGTAGTTTCCACCAGGAAGTTGGCTAAGGCTTAGCCTTTAATATCTTTCCAAGACTCAAAGGTTATCTCAAATTGGCTCGATACAATAGATCAGTTAAGTAGTCTTCCTGAGATCTTTGGTTTTTGTAATGCTTGCCGAAGTGGGAGATTGGTGGGCATCATGACTGAATGCACCAAGAAGTATAGGAGGAGTTTTTGAGCTACCAGTACTATAGTATAAACTACTTTTTCCAATCGGGGATATCAGAGTTCTACACCTGTGAGTACATGATTCACATAATAGATGGGATGTTGTTTTCCATTTCGGTCACTTACTAACACCAAGCTGATGGCATGATCCGAGGCTACTACATAGAAGTACAATGCATCATTTGGCTTAGGCCTCACCAATGGAGGATGTTCAGCTAAATATTTATTCCAATCTTCAAATTCTTGGTTGCATTCTTCCGTCCATTCAAATCTAAAATTTTGCTTTAGTGTTTTGAAGAAAAGTGAACACTTCTCACCAAACTTGGATAAGAAACAATTGAGTGTTGGCAATCGATCCATAAGTCTTTGCATTTTTTTTTTATAGAATATGGAGGCTTCATCTATAAGATCACTTGGACCTTCTCAGGATTTTCCTTGATTCCTCACTCTAAAACAAGATATTTGAGAAATTTCTTTGAACCCACACCAAAAGTACACTTTTCTAGATTTAGCCTCATTTTGAATATCCAAAGCATGTCAAGTGTTTCTTCAAGGTCTTTTAAGTGTTCCCTGGTCTAGGAACTCTTCACAAGTATGTCATCGACATAGGCTTCTACATTTTTGCCAATATTTTAGATTCAATTGAGATCTATACTTGAGCCATAATTTAGTGACATACAAGTCTTAATTTTGATCATATTTCAATCAAATTTTATTGTGCCAAAAAATCACCTCAAACAAGCTACACTTTTCTACAAGCACTACCATTGTTTAAAGTTTGGATGTTCAAATATTACGTTTGGTTGTCCAAACGTAGCTAACAAAGTGAAGGTATCCTATGTCTGATATATTTGGAGCCCAAACTTTTATTTAGACAATCAGACCTAACACATTAGTAGTGCTTTTAGTCAAGTGCTAATAAAATCCATATCTCTTGCAGTGTTATCAAAAGCACTAGGAGTATTATGAATATGTATGTACATCATTCATAATATTTACAAACGTAGTGGATTACTTTCTAGTTGATCTAGGCACTTACTTACAAAAGACATCAACATTGTCCATATTGAATAACACATATCAGTGTGGTTGAACTTATTGAACCTCACTAAGTTATTGAACTTTTTACAACATCCCAATTGGATTACCAACCCCATCTTGAGACTCGCTTTCATGATTTCAAAAGGGTGAATTGAAGTTTGACTGAAAATTATATAGATATATTATACAAAATGTCATGCATTTCTCAATCAAATACTCTTCTACTATTGAAACTTCTAGATGAGTTCAATTTCATACATAGTCCTTGAGTTTCAATAAATATGTAGTATGAGTATATATTATGAAAGATTTGTTTGAAAGATGACATGACAAAGCAAAAAAATAATTATTTAAATTTTTCCTCTCAATGGGATACATCAAATGATATTGTACTAGCTAGCAACTATTACCTCTTCCACCAAAGAACAAGTAAATGCTCCATGTATCAAAAAAAGGCAAAAAGATCCTTTCAAGGTGGCAAAGAGTCACAACAAGCCTAAATTACAAACCTTTAAAGTCACATGCTCACCCAATTTTTGAATACAACTATTTGAATATATTGCTTAGTTCAATCAATGGTTTAGCCACACTCTTAGGTAAACAATTTCTCACTACAATTGAAGATATTATTACATCAATATATGATAATCATGACTCTTGAGACTAAATATAACTTAATCCTTCATATTTATACATTTAGATATATTTAATGTATAACCATCAAACACTTTCACATTCTTCAAGACACGTAGTAATATATTTTTCTCCTCTTTATTTATGATAAATCACACAGGAAGAAAATATATTTTAATATCTCTTTTTTAAAGATGAAGTGCCCTCTTTATGCTGATGACCTTGGTATTTAAAGGTTTATTCAAATTATCTTTCAACTTTTTTAGAGTACCCAACAATGCCCAAATAAGACTTTCAAGAAAATTTTTTTCAATGTGTATGATATTAAGATTGTATCAAATACATAATGTGTTTCAATATGGTAAATCAAAGAGCACACTTTCCTTTTGTAAATTCTTTCTCACCTTCAAGCTACCATCATAGCCTTTCACTTCTTTTTCTCTTTTTGGATGATAATAAATAATCATACTTTTTCTATTCATTTTGTATACAAATAACTTTATTTACTCTATCCTCTTCAAATAGTTGAGAGGGAAGAAGATCATACTCACATGTCTCATTGAATAAAGTCTTATCAAGGTAGGATTTATAATCAACATGCAAACATTATTGATGATACTTATAGTAGAGCCTTCAGTCATATTTCAATCATTGAGATTACATGTTCTTCTCACAAATATGATAAATATTTTTGTTGCTCTTTATAGTTTTAATAATGACCAAACCATGCATTTAATGATTTCTTGAGCATGTGTTGCTTATAGCCAAGCCAAATTTCAAATAAAGATCAAGTCCATTCGAAAGCCTCAAGTGTGGATGGATATGAAGATAATATTGAAATTGAGACGTGATGGTAGATCAACAGATAGAACTTGAAAAATTGAAGATGGTTTGAAGAAGGCTCAAGATGTCAAAGTTGGTTCACTATATTTAGAATTTTCATTTGTTGTTTGAGTCAAAAAAATATATTTTTTTTGAATACTTAGTTTAGAACTTTGGCTAACACTCAAACTCATCTCAGAATGCCTTCACCAGCTTATTATTTATCCAAAGTTAGTTTAAGAAGGTGTCTAACATGGAATTAAAGTCACAGTAAAATAGTAATTTTTTTTATTAATTTTGGATTCTCAAAGTCCAGGGTTAGGATAATCGAATCTATCAAAAATAACTCTAAAAATACTAACCGATTCGGATGCTCGAACCTTAGGATCAGAAGCTTGAAGTTGACAAACTGTAACTTCTAGATTTTTCATATTTAGAATTGGATGTACAATGTCTTATTCGAATGTCCGTTATAGTAACATTATAGCAACACTGTAGCTTCAGGTGTCCAAACCCAAGGAGCGGGTGCTTGAACCTATGACATCTTTTATAATGGCTAGTTTATTTTTTATTGTTGGGAGGTTCAAACATCCAAACTCTACAATATCGGACATCCAAACTCGACAGAGCTTAGCATGTAACAGTTAACTCTCTTACCAACAAGCATATAAGGGCTTGGAGCTTATTTAGTTGAAAATATTTTACATCTCTAATTATTTCTTAGTGAAAGAAATAAGCTTTTCCAAGCCTTTAGCCTCCTATTTGGTCTAAAATTTGATCTTCAACTTTCATATCTTTTTACCTTTGTACTCATCTTGAGAGGATATTGTAGAGAGGCAATTTGCACTTTATTTTAATTCTTCTTACTTGTAAATCACTCCAAGATTGTTTGGAGTTGTTGAGAAAATAAAACTCTAGTTTAGAATTTGATGTAAAGGCTTGACTTCATCTCAAGAAACGACGACTCTAGTGAAGAGTTCAAGTCCTCCAAACCGAGGTAAGGGCCTTGAAGTAGGCACGGTTGGTCGTCGAATCATATAAAAATCATGGCGTATTTTTATCATTGTCTATTTACTTTATTGTATTCGTGATTCAATTTCTTGCTTATGGACTAGCGACTTTGCCTTTGCATTGTAAATTGGTTTTGATTGTAAAAAGTTATCATTATTCTTATTAAACCTAATTCACCTTCCCCCTTAGGTTGTTATATTTGCTTTTACTTTTGATATTTTGTCATATATCCAAATAGATATGAATATGCAGGAAAAATTTTGATGGTCCATATTAATATTGAACATATACAAAATATCTATTTTTTGCTTGCATCATACTTCGACATACTAGGTTTCCATAGTTTTTATAGGTACAAATATACATTAATATCATTTCCAAGAAACATGGGGAAGGAGAAGAAGAAAAAAATGATTAGATGTAATTACTATTACCATCTTTTTCCCCCTTTAACCTTTGCTTAATTTTCACTTTTTCTTTATTTTTACTGGTATTAGACTTATTTTTAAATTGTTATACTTTTGAGTTTCAGACTTGAGTGTTCATTCATTTAATCTTTCTATATTTTAAATTTAATTATTTATATTTTCAAACTTACTCTTTAATCTGTATTTATTTAAACTTTGATTTTTTTTATTTTTATTAGTGTTCAAAATATTTTTTACTTTTATAAGTTACTTTGAGATTTTATTAAACTCAAAAATTAAAAATAGATTAAAAAAAGTAAAGATAATCACCATGTCATGAACACCACTATCTTTTTCTTTTGATCCTTACTCACAATTATCACCTATTTTTTACCCTAAAAATTAGGAGAAATGTGAAGGAAGAAGAGAAAAAATTATGAGATATAACCACCGTTACCATCTTCTTCTTCTTTAATATTTGCTTAGATTTACCTTTTTTATTTTTACAAGTATTCAAGCTTATCTTTAACATATTGTAACTTGAGTTTTAATTTTATCATTCATTCATTTAATATTTTTATATTTTAAATTTAATTATTGATAATTTTTTGCTTACTTTTTAAATTTTTTTTGTTAATATTTTTTATTTTTAAGCATTTAAAATTAATTTTATTTTTACAAGTTAATTCGAAAGTTCTAAGTTGAAGTTAAAAAAAAGGAGAGAAGAAGAAAATGAAAATAGTGAAGAAAAATTTAAAGGTGAGTGAAAGGTCAGACTTGGGATAAAACTATTAACCACACAATGAGGATGATAATAAGACAATGATAATAAGTATAGTGGTGGAATAGTGGTAATAATGGTCAAAATGGTGATCAAGATAGGATGACAGTGGTATAAAAGATGATGAGAATGATAGCGGTGTATAACGATAATGAAGATAGCGGTGATGGTAGTACAATGATCTTCATTTGCTTTTTATATCTTTTTTTTTTCCTTTTTCTTCATCTTATATTGTGTAAAACTTAAAAATATTTAGGTCATTTCTTAATTAAGAAAAATAAAATTATTTATTTGAAAATTAAAAAAAATCACCTCAGAAACAAGAGGGATGGAAACAAAATTTAAAAACTAACCTAGGCTGAGAGTGAAAAATGATAGTTTTTAGGGGCTAATTCGAAATTTTGTGTCTGCATTTTGATATTTTTACAAAAACCTCCTTTATTTTTATTTTATGCTTCTTCAAAAACTTTTCTCGTTGGAGAATTTGTCTATACCAATATACATTCACATGCCATCTTTCTTTTCAATTATGGTGTTTAATTTACCATCAAAATCTCCGTGGTTTAATTTGTCTATAAGAAGAGTGAGAAAAATATATTTTATATATGTAGGACAAAGAATAATTTTTTGGGTAAAATAATATGAGTATGACTAACGATAAAATAGTATCAAGAAACAAGAGGAACACATAAGTCATCATTATTTTGACAATCATAAAAAAAATAAGATTTTAGGGATATTTTTCAATTAAACAAATGCTTGATGAAAGTCAAATAAATAAAAATTAGTAATAAAAGAATAAAACAAAAGAAAACTTTTCAACATAAATAATAATAATGCATATATTTGAGTAGTTTAAAATATCAGCCAGCAAATAAATAATAATACCACACAGAGACACAAGTTCAAGAGAAGTCCATGTTAAGTGTAAGATCCAATGAAGTCAGTAGGTCAGTAAGTAAGTAATGGATTTATACTTAACAATAATTATTTTTAAATTCACATCAATAAAATATTAAATTTGAGATTGAATTAAATATAATAACTATTCGTAGACTAAACAATGAGGCTTTTTCCCCTAAATTGGATTGGAAGCGTTACTCAGTGGTAAATTAAGCATTACTTGATGGTGTCATCTTTATTTTCAATTATTGTGCTTAATTTACCATCAAGTCAGAGACGTCACATCAAGCCTTAGCAAGAGTATATCTTATGTATACAACCTAAAAAATGTCATATTTACATTGACATGTTAGATATTTCGAAAATAACGCTTAACCACTTAAAAAATATTTTATTAACCGAAACTTGGGGCAATGGAGCAGCTATTAGACAATAACCTGGGCGCGACAATTGCCTTCTTGGAAGCCCAAGCTCTTTCTGTTGAACTACCCCGAGACCTGGAGGAATCTTCTTTAATAAAAGCATTTTTCAAATATGTGTCTATAAAATATGATATACGTCAGGGGTAAGCGTTAAATTTTCAGAAAAAAAAAAAGAGAAAACAGCTCAATTTAATTATAATAATACTTTTAATTAGTGCCAACCAAGCGCTAACAACCAAAGGAACAAACAATTAGTAAAAAGCTTTTGCAAAATAAAATGATTTTACAAATGAACGACGTGACGTCATCATTACTTTTCCAATTACAAACAGGAGCCGGCTTCCCGCTATTTGCCGAATAACATGTTGGTCAGTTAACTAAATCGACTCGGTGGGACAATGGCAAAAAAGTCGTGATTAATTTAGTTGGCCAAGTAATGAATTGCGACAAAATTTTAGTCACATAAATACTTTAAATCGGTAAAATTGCGTTTAAAATATCAGTGAATTTAGCAACAAAAATTAAAATATATTTGAATGAGTAGAAAATCTGGTGAGCGTTTCAATCTAAACCGGCCAAATTAGCTTCGGGGAAAAAATTAAATAAATAATCTATTAAACAATTCGACTCTCATTGTTTTCTTTTAATTATTTTTGTTTTGTCGTGGATAACTTACTCCTAATATTTTCTCTCTCAGCTACATATTTAGACATCAAGCTTCAGCAAATGCTGATTAGCATTCGATGGAGAACACTGATGCCAAGCATGCCATAGCTCTCCTGGTAAGCCCCGGCGTGGGCCACCTCATCCCCATGGCGGAGCTCGCCTGCCGCCTCTTCCGCCACCACGGCTTCGCGGTCACCCTCATAACCCAATACACCGGTCCCGTCTCCCAGCCCGAGCTCACTCTCTTCGACTCTCTCCCAAATGGAGTTGCTGTCATCTCCTTGTCGCCTCCTCCCTCCAACCTCATCCCCGCAGGCATCGAGCTCGGACCCCTCATCTTGCTCACCATCGACTATAATCTTCCCCGTGTCCGGGCCATCCTCAGCTCCCTCTCTGTGGCTGGGCCGCCTCTCGCCGCCGTCGTAGTAGACCTCTTTGGCGTCGGCTTCTTCGACATGGCAGAGGAGATCGACGTCCCGGCCTACTTGTTGTACACCTCCACGTGCATGATGTTGTCTTTCTGCTTCTATGTCCCGACGCTCGACGCCACAATACAGGGCGAATACAAGGATCTGACGGAGCCACTGCGGCTGCCGGGTTGCGTGCCGCTCCATGGGCGAGATTTCGTGCAACCTCTCCACTATAACAGGAGCAGCAAGCCATACAAGGGGTTCATGTGGCTTGTGAATCAGTTCCCTAAAGCTAAAGGCATTCTTGTGAATACTTTCCATGAGCTTGAGCCTGAGGCCATTAAAACTACTGTGGAGGACGACGCTGTGCCGCCAATATATCCTATCGGGCCACTGACACGGTCCTGGTCGATGCCGCCGGGGGATGTAGCTAAGTGCCTAAATTGGCTGGACGAGCAACCGCAGGGATCTGTGCTGTATGTGTCATTTGGGAGTGGCGGCGCCCTCAGTGTGGAGCAGACGAAGGAGGTGGCCTTGGGTTTCGAGATGAGCAGACACCGATTCTTATGGGTAGCCAAGTGCCCCGACGATAACGATGCAGCGGCTACGTTCTTCAGCATTCAGAGCAAAACAGACCCCCTCGGCTTCCTGCCTGAGGGGTTCTTGCAGCGGACCAAGAACATGGGTCTTGTTGTGCCATCATGGGTTCCTCAGGTGGAGGTGCTCAGCCATGGAGCGGTCGGCGGGTTCTTGACGCACTGCGGGTGGAACTCGACGCTGGAGAGCATGGTGAATAGAGTGCCGCTAATTGCATGGCCGTTGTATGCTGAGCAGGGGACGAACGCAACGATGCTGGTCGACGGATTGAAGGTGGCAGTGCGGCCAAAGGCCGACGAGAAGGGGGTGGTAAGGAGGGAGGAGGTGTCGAGGGTGGTGAAGTGCCTCATGGAAGGAGATGAAGGGAAGAGATTGCGAGCTCGAATGGGTGTTCTTGCCGATGAAGCGGCTCGCGCGCTGGAGAAAGGGGGGTCCTCTTCTCGGTCCATCGCCCAGATTGTCAGTGAATGGAAGAGCTGAAATGTGTTACATCAAGCTCATCTGCTTGAGTTCATGAAGAACTAAGACATGGGCGAAAGTTTCCATGCTGTAGTGATAAGCGAAAACTTAAAAGATTCTAAAATTTTCAATCAGGAATTTCATAAAAGAGTGCATTGTTTATTCCAATTAACCTAATGAATTATATGCCAATTTAGGGAGATTCGTCAATCTATATATATAGCTACTTTTTTTCAGTTAAATATCTAATACGAGACTATTCATGCCAAGCAATGTATTTCTTTGTGATTCGTTTGCTTATCATTTCCAACATAATTTTTGAGATCAGACTACGATTGAATGCCAAGGTGTTCTTAATTGATAAAATCCGACCATTTATGTCCTTGGGCGTTCGCTATCTCGTGAAAGGGAGCAGTGATTTTATTCTTTGGATCTTTACCTTTGAAGCACTTTTAGAACCATTTGCAATATCTAGTTTGCTTCATAAACTCTCAAAGCAAGTTTGTTTGATGAAATTTAACGAATTTGAGTAGCAGTAGAGACAAAATTGTGTTTATTGGGAAACAAAGTAGTGTTCGGTTCGCCTTCATCTAATTAAACGACTTTGGATCTTTATCCTATGAAATATTCTCTAGAGCCGTCGTCAATATTAGTTTATTCGATGAATATTTGATCATCTCCTGTATCTGAAGAAACATATTTGTATTCTCTTCCGGCATCTGCCGTCAGGGGAAAGAAAGCCTCGTTTTGCTCCCCTTCATCTGATAATCAAGTACAAAGAATATCTCATCTTGTAATAGAATTCACAAAAGTTTTCTCATCACTTGCATCTTCCAAGAAGCCAAACGGAGAGCAAAACATTTTTTAGTTTGTTCATGCGGCAGCAATTTGTCTATTGTGATCTTCCGTTCCCACAATTCACTTTCTTTATCTCTGAAACCTCTCTCTCTTTGCTTAATAAAATTTTATTTCAGCACAAGACAGCGAGTTCCAGAGGAGACATTGGTTAAATTACATGATCAACCTAACAGAGATTGATAAAAGATCCAAACAAGAAGCTCCTACTTGGGTTTTTAGGAAATTTTCTGTGATTTGATAGCATCATTGTTATTAGAAAAGTTGAGTTCAACGAGTTTTCCTCCAGCTGACAATGTCTTTCAGTGGCTTTTTGACGTAGCAACAAGCGTGGTAGATGAAGAAAACACCGTTACCTCTGTTAAGAACTCCTTGAATCCACAAGGAAGAGAAAAAATTCACTAAAGTAGAACGTTATTGAGAATAAAAGTTGTTCTCCCGTCCATAGGACTCAAGGCTTATTTATACAAATACCAGAAGTCCAATTTGAGTAAGTTTCTACCTTCCCAAGTCCTAAACTGAATACAACTCAGTTTGAACCCATTAATTGGGTTGATAGAAGTTTTAAATAAGTTAACCCACGAAAATAAAATCCTAAATAAGGATTCATCCTTTCCAAGTTCTAAACTGAATAGGATTCAGCCCAAAATTAATCTTGGGTTAGTGGAATCCGAAAATAAGACATAAGACATCATAATGAAGAGAATTTAAACATAGAAAGGTACTAAGTAAGGTAAATCCTAAGTTTAAATAAAGGAGTGAATCAAATCATTTGTCATGACCCCCTGACTTCTGAATTAGCTCCTTTTAATATTTTTGAACTTCTTTTGAGCGTCCTACATCAGCGTCCCCTTCTTGTAAAGAACTCGTTCTCGAGTTATTTTGTCGTAACTTGAAGTCCTCATGTGCATGGTAGTCAAACAAATTTTGAATATTAAAAGTGTTTGAGATTTCCAAATCCTTCGGGAGGTCGATGACATAGGCATTGCTATTTATCGTTCTTAGTATCTTCAGTGACCCAATTTTCTTCTGTTTCAATTTGTTGTAAGTTCCAGCTGGAAACCGTTCCTTCCTCAAGTGCACCATCACCAAATCTCCTTCTTGAAACTCTTTTGGACGCTTATGAATGTCTGCTTTAATTTTGTATTTGGTATTGGATTCTTCTAATTTCTTCTTTACCTCAGTATGCACTTCAATAATTCTCTCCACCATATAGTCTGCAGCTATGCTTGTTCCTGACAATTTGGGCAACACCACCAAATCCAGCGGGTGCTTTGGGGTTCTTCCATTGACAATTTCAGATGGTAATTTTCCTGTGGACCTGTTCTTCATGTTATTGAAAGCGAATTCAGCTTGTGCGAGTGCATAATCCCACTGCTTTGGTTTGTCTCTTGCAAGACACCGAATGATGTTTACAAGTATTCGATTCACCACATTAGTTTGTCCATCTGTTTGTGGATGATAAGCACTGCTAAATTCTAGAGACATCAAATCGCCTCCACAATATCTGCCAAAAATGACTTAGAAATTTTGTGTCACGATCAGAAGTGATAGTCTTTGGCACTCCATGTAACCTTACAATCTCTTGAAATAATAGATTAGCCACCTTTGTTGCATTTGCTGTCTTCTTACATGGAATGAAGTGTGTCATCTTGGAAAATCTGTCGACAACAACAATACTGAATCTAAGCCTCGTTGAGTCCTGGGGAGGCTCAAAACAAAATCCATCGATAGATTCTCCCATGGGGCATTTGGCACAAACAATAGAGTATAAAGGCCAGTGTTTTGAGAGCTTCCTTTGGCTGTTTGGTATACATAGCACCTTTGTACAAAATGATCGACATCCCTCTTAAGTTGTGGCCAGTAGTAGCGCTTTTCAACTAGTGCAATGCTCTTGTCACGCCCAAGATGCCCTGCTAGGCCACTGCTATGCAACTCTTTCACCACCTTTTCTCTTAAGGAGCACCTTGGAATGCAAAGACGAGAACCCTTAAAGAGAAAGTCTTCATGGAGATATAAATCACTTCTTTGTCCTGCTTGGCACTTTCTAAACTCCTCTTTAAAATCTTCATCTTCAGCATACAATTCCTTCAAATAATCAAACCCTTCAACTTCGTTACTTATAGTTATCATCAAGGCTGCCCTGCGGCTCAAAGCACTGCCACCTTATTTTTTTTGTCCAGATTTATATTTTAAAACATAGGTGTACTGCTGTAAGAATGATGACCATCGACCATGCATGCGATTCAAGTCCTTTGGCTATCAATGAATTTCAAAGCTTGGTGGTCAGTATATAGAATGAACTCTCGTTGAATTAGATAGTACTTCCAATGACGAACTGTTTATACAACCGCATAAAATTTCAGCTCATATGTTGACCACTTCTTTCGAGCTTCACTCAACTTTTCGTTATAGAAAGCTACTGATCTTTCTTCCTGGGATAGAACGACTCCAATGCCTATGTACGAAGCATCACAGTCTACCTCGAATAACTTCTCGAAGCTGGGCAATACCAAAACAGGTGCAGTAGATAACTTCTCCTTGATTAACTCGAAGCATCTATTAGCTTCTTGAGTCCAGGAGAACTTGCGTTGCTTTAAACATTCAGTTATTGGTTCCATAATGGAACTAAAGTTTTTGACAAACCTCCGATAGAATATTGCGAGACCATGGAAGCTTCTAACTTCTGATACACTTCTGGGTATCGGCCATTCCTTAATAGCTTTTACCTTTTCTTCATCAACATGAATGCCTTCCGCACTTACAACGAAACCCAAGAATACCAAGTGGTCAGTCATAAAATGGCATTTTTTTGAGTTGATGTACAACTTCTCCTTCTTCAGCACAATAAGTACTTCTGTTAGATGCCTTTTATGTTCTTCTTCATTATGACTGTACAGCAGGATATTATCAAAGTAAACAACAACAAAATGACCAATGAAATGTTTGAGTACCTGATTCATCAATCGCATGAAGGTACTTGGTGCATTTGAGAGTCCAAAAAGCATAACAAGCCACTCATAAAGTCCTTTTATTTTGAAAGTAGTTTTCCATTCATCACTGGGTCTAATTCTGATTTGATGGTATCCACTCCTCAAATCTATCTTGGAGAATACCTTTGACCCTTCCAATATGTCCAACATGTCCTCTAAGCGAGAAATTGGAAATCTATACTTTACCGTGTTCGGTTGATAGCTCGACTATCTACACACATCCACCAACTTCCATCTTTCTTAGGTGTCAATAATGCTAGAACTGCACATGGGCTCATGCTGACTCTGACCATTCCTTTTCTGATCAACTCTTCAACCTTGTCTTGTAAATTTTGTGACTTTTTTGGACTCATTCTGTAGTGGGGTAGATTTGGTAAAGTCGCTCCAGAAACAAGGTCAATGTGGTGCTGAATATCTCTCATTGGGGGTAGTTCATCAGGAAGATCATCCGGCATGATTTCCTTGAATTCATCTAGGAAGAGTTGCAAGCCTTTTGGAGCTTCAGTGGGTATTGTCTCCATTCCTTTCTCAATCACAACAAATATTTGAGATATCTCTTTAGCCTCTTTTATAAAATTTTGCACAATCAGGAAGGAGTGACCCTCCTCTTGTAAACTTTTGGGTCGACGCTATTCGTCAATCGGGGTAAGAATAATTTTCTTTCTATCTTTGAAGAAGATGTAGCGATTGTCTCGCCCACAATGTGTAGAATCTCTATCAAATTGCCAAAGTCTGCCAAGAAGAATATGACATGCATCCATCTCCATAACATCACAGGTTACCTCATCCTTGTAGAATTTTCCAATGGAAAAATAAATTTGACACCGTTCAGTTACCTTGGTTTCACCAACCTTTTTAATCCAGCCGATCTTGTAGAGAGAGGGATGTGATTCCGTTTTCAATTGAAACTTGTCAACCATAGTCTTGGAGATGATGTTTTCATTGCTTCCCCCATCAATAATCATGTTACAGATCTTGTCATTTACTGTACATCGAGTACAGAAGATATTGTGACGTTGTAGGTTTTCCTCTTGCTTTGGGATGTACATTAGATTCCGAACTACTAAAGATGGCCTTTCACCATCAGGCTCCTCAAATATTTCATCTTCATAGTTTTCTTAATCACAAGCTAGGTCATCATCTTTTGAGTCATGTAAATTGTCAGTCACAAAATTATCTTCAATAGCCAAGTTCATAGGTTGTCGTGCTGAACAAACATTAGAACGATATCCAAGTTTTTTACAGCGATAGCACTTTAGATTAGGATTTGAACTTGGGTTCTTTGCTGATGTGGTGTTTCCTGATGGCCTTGTAGGTCTAGCTTCAAGACTCATTTGTGTGGGAGGTCGCGGAGGTTGTGTAACTACACCTCTATTAGGAATAGATTATGCTCCTTTTGAATTCTCACCAATGGTTCTCCCCGCCTGATTTCTGATAACAGGTCGCTCCAATTGGAACTCCACACGAGTTGCACTCCATACAGCCTCATTAACCATCCAAATAGGTTGAAAAGAAATCCTATCTCGGATGGTTGTGCGTAGCCCACCGATGAATCTTGCCACTTGATGAGATTCAGTCTCTATTAGATTATTATGTGCTGATAGGTGATAGAATTCCTCAGCATATGCCTTCACACTGCGATTACCCTGTCGATAATTTTGATATTGTTGAAAGAGTTCCTGGTCATAATCTATGGGAAGGAATTGCTTTTCGAGAAGAGTCTTCATCTGTGGTCATGCTCAAATTGGAGCTTTATTTTGGCGTGTCCTTTCCAACTGGATGCGTTCCCACCATGCTGATGCACCCCCCCTTTAGTCGGTAAGCAACAAGCTTCACTTTCTTCGAATTTGGAATCTCCATGTAGTCAAAGAACCGTTCCACTTCAGCAAGCCAATCGAGAAAATCTTCGATCTGAAGTTGGCCATTGAAAGATGGGAGATCAATCTTCAAGCGAAAATCATGACGCCTATCATGCTCAGAAATTGGTCGATGAAGGATGTCTTCAATTTCTTCATCACTGGAGTTTTCAAGGATTTGTAAACCCTTTGAATTCACTTGCGGAGCCTTTCCTCAACCAATTGGATCGCGAGTCACTTCATCGATCCATCGACGTGGTTGATTCAAGCCTTCAAGTTGATCCATCCTCAGCATCAACCTTGCAAGTGAGTTTTGGATTGCCTCCATGGTTGAATCAAAATACTCACGGCTGATATGATTACCCACAGGAGCACCGTCCCTAGAGTTGCTGCTAGTTGCGTTGTCGTTAGACATTAAGTAACGAGAGACTCGCTCTGATACCACTTGACGTAACAACAAGCGTGGTAGATGATGAAAACAATATTGCCTCTATTAAGAACTCCTTGAATCCACAAGAAAGAGAGAAAATTCACTAAAGTAGAACTTTATTGAGAATAAAAATTGTTCTCCGGTCAATAAGGCTCAAGGCCTATTTATACAAATACCAGAAGTCCAATTTGAGTAAATTTCTAGCTTCCCAAGTCCTAAAGTGAATACAACTCAGCTTGAACCCATTAATTGGATTGATAGAAGTTCTAAATAAGTTAACCTACGAAAATAAAATCCTAAATAAAGATTCATCATTCCCAAATCCTAAACTGAATAGGATTCAGCCCAAAATTAGTCTTGAGTTAGTGGAATCCGAAAATAAGACTTAAGACATCATAACGAAGAGCATTTAAATATAAAAAGATATTAAGTAAGATAAATCCTAAGTTTAAATAAAGGAGTGAATCAGGACAAGCTCCTTAGATATTTTTGAATTAGCTCCTTAGATATTTTTAAACTTTCTTTGAGCGTCCTACGTCACTTTTCAACACCCGAGTATCGTAAGATACGAACTAGAACTGTACCAAATTGGCGGCAAAAATCAGGACAAGCTATTTCTCTGTTCTTTCTAAATCCTTTGACAAGCTAATCTAAGATGCGGCCGGCAGGAGCTCCGAGTTTTTCTGCACTGCTTACACCATCAATGCTTAATATGCTGCAAAAATGGACAACAAAACTCAGGCATGGCATTGCCCTGCTGGTGCCACCTCATCCCGACAGCGGAGCTCCCAGAGTGGCTTGTTTGCCACGTGGCTTCGCCGTCACTCTAATCACTCAATCAACTGGATCCATCTCCCAAACTAAGCTGAACCTCCTTAATTCCATCTCTAACGAAGTTGGTGCCCTTGTCCCCTCCTGCTCCAACCCCATCCGTGCGGGTGGTGAACTCCGGCCTCTGTTCTTCCTCACTATCAATTATAGTATTCTCCGTGTCCACTTCTGTCAGAACTCGGATGTACGTTTTTATCAAAACCAAAGTTCAGACTGGGTACCCAATTAATGTAACATTTTTTATATAAAGAAATTCCTCATTCACAGCAATGAACAAAGGCAACAGTATTCATGAGATATATTCTAGCACATCTATCCAAACACGTCAAAAAATTACAGTGCATTCACAAAAGGGTTCAATTTGCCAAATTTCATGATCAATCACATTTTATTGATTTCGTCAAAACAAATATTACAGCTAAGATTTCTCAGCGGGCATATGCTACAATCTAAAGACTATTCCATCAGGAGTAGCACAACTAAGTGTCACTTCAAGCTCTGCTTAAATCAGCGGGAAAGCTGAAGTCCATACTTGGACAGCTCTGGAGGAAGCTTTTACAGAGGCATACACATGCCATGGACTCCTCTTCCACTGAGCTTCTGCACTGCAAGTTAACTGCATTTCTTCTATACAAACATCAAGGAAAGAAGCTGCTGGGATCGAACGGGCCGAAATCCCCGGTCTCCAGCATGAAATCGATGTCCACTGTCGGCGAGTTTGTGGCAGAGGTCACCGCGGAGATTATCTCGGTGAGGTCGGACTCTGGTGCGTAATGGTTCAATGCAGTAGTAGTGCTGCTCATCCTGCAGGGCGACACCGAAAAGTAGTTCGACTCGGAGGTGGCGGTCGATCTAAATGTAGTAGGGGAGAAGCTATCCATGAAATGCTGGCTGTCCATGGCCGAAGGGGAGGAGAATATGTTGTTTTCCGGGTTCAAGCTACCGAGCTGCTCGGAAGGAAAGGAGAAGGAGCAATGTGTTGGGTTCTGGTCCTCAACGTCTAGGTCTTCAGTTTCAACTTTGAGGCCAGCTCGGTAGCTGAGCAGCAACTGCTGGTCATGCTGAGACTCATTAGGATTCTGTTGATTTTTCTCCAAATCTGATTTTTGTGCGATTGCTGCAGCCCCCTTTGTTCGTGAGAAACATGTGTGTTCGCCCCGGTAAATGAGATCGAACACCGAGGGGTCGGAGTCGGATCTCTGGACTTGCTTTGTTGCGAGGCAGCCCTGAGCATTGCGGTAAGTACATCGGTAGTAACCTCTGTGAACAAAAGAGAAGAATAAGATCAGTTCAGTGACTTCTGCTTCGTGAGCCAAGAGAAAATGTTCTGCTGAAATGCTCGACTTGTTCAATTTGGTAGGTTGTGGCGTGTCAATGAAGTTTCAATTCTTTCTTAGAAGTTTAATCTTCTTTTCTTTCGAGGAAATTCCTTTGTTTGAAGGTCTACTACACGGTCATCATCTTGTTAACTAACGCCAACAAATCTAGATTGATTGCGTTTGATAGTGGATTAAGAGGGAAAATATGAACAAAATTCTACTGTATTCCGCAACTCGTGGATGTGTGGGCCAATGATTGAGTTAGATATTTCTGACAGACAAAAGTCGATCCCCAACTTGTATACGGCCAAATAAAACAAGCTGTGGGAACAGCTGTAAGGCACATGGGCTTTGCCTGCTCTCATTTCAGCTGCGATTACTTCACTCACTCTAGCCGCCAAGGGCTGGTACACACATATCGATATCGATGTCCTTTTTTTTAGATAATCGATATCGATTATCGAGACTGATACTGATAAAAGTAGTTCCAAAGTATTTGTGGTTAATTGAAACGAACCTTGGATACTTGGCCCCCAGAATGTCCTTCTGGCCATACTTCCTCCAGCTGTAGCCATCATCCAGTTGGGGTTCCACCCCTGCCCCGGGGCTCACCCTCACCTGATTGCTCCACTTGGGCAGTGTCTTCCTGCCATCGCAAAACACCACACTCTCATCAGATAAACACAACAAAAGATCTTCACTCAAGATTGTTTGATCAAATGCCATTTCGGTGTATTCAGTACCTCTTCTTGCTCATCTCCCTGCGCTCATGGTCCTTGAACTCCCGGTCCGGGGTCTCGCTCCCCGAGTGCGGTGAGTACAGGCTGGGGATGTCCGGGCCCTCAGGCTCCCCGAACCCGGCTGCCAGAGTTATGGCCTTCTTGAATGTGCACTGTACGTTCTGCGCCAGCGTCTTGCAGATCTCCGGCGCCGTCTGTTCACCGCCAAGATTGGCTTCAAGCTGCCTTATCTGCTCCTCTCCAAGAGTGAGCAGCTCCACCAGCAGTCTCAAATCCATTAGACAACTGAGAAGAGATCAGTACATGAGCAGAAGGAGAAGAAGAAGAAGATGACGACGACGAAGTTATTGGAGATGAGTAAACAGAGTGGAAGGAGCTGGGTTTTAAAGAAGGAAGAGGGTGGCGTTTGACTGGGGAAACCGAGTTTTCTTAGAGCAAATAAACTGGTCTTTGATCATAATATAATAATGTAGTGGAGTATCTTAAGAGACGTGGTGATGTCAGAAGAAAGAAAGAGAGATGATGCGGGGTTGCAGACCATTTCAAAGCCTGCTTTTTCCTTTGGATTAATGAGATTGCGTAATTGAATTTAGTGGATATAGAAAGGCGGGGAGTCAGAGGAACAAGAAGGTGCATGGAAGCTCTGCCCAAACAATCTTCAAACCTACCACCGCGTGAGCTTCGTGCGTATCAGATTATGGTGCCACGTAACGCACGGGAAGGCATATGAAACGTGGCCTGATCTCGGTTCGTTTCTCCTAATTCTAGTAAATCGCAAGGATCAAGTTCACTAATTTGGATCAGGATTTTGTACTATCCACTGCTGTCAGCTGTGGCGTCGCTCGACTTAGACTATCCATCAATCAAAACCATTCTACTCGGGCATTTCAACCTACCACCAATGACCAAACTCGAAACGACTCGGTTCCAGCCCCTCCTGAGCCAAACCCGAAACTGGGACGCCAAAGCTTGTACATACAAAATTATGTTTGGGAAGGTGAAGGGGATAAGGTCACCGAGTGGTGGGGCTGCTTACGCTTTTGCTGATTCCGGGCGTGGCGCCCACACGCGAGAAACGAACCAATCGCTTCTCGTTCTCTGTGCACAAAATTCGGCAATAGAAATGGATTCCGCCTTCACATTGATCTTCCTCGTTCCTCTTGAACCGGTCTCACTGCTCTATCAGGACCCGTTTGGAACGAGGTGAAAGTCAAAATCAAGGTTAAAAAAAAAGATAAAGTGTAAAACGCTAATGCGATCAAGTAAATCCTATTTAGTTACTGATTTGGCTAACAGATGGTTAAAATTTTTTTGAATAAAAATATCCTCCGTTGAGTACTGTTGACACAGTACTGTTCATCTTCCTCGCTGACCGAGCTTGCGCGCAGAGCTCGTCGGGCGGCGTTTGCTGCATTGTCGGCGGGTAAAGAGCTCTACTGCGGGCGGCGGTGGCGCGGAAAAGGGGGAGAGAGGGGGGGGGGGGGGGGGGGGTGTGGGGGGGGGTGGGGGGGGGTTGGATTGACAGGGGAGATAGTTCCCCGATCTAAACCGTTGGATTGAGATCCGACGGTTTAGATCAAATGAGGGTATTTTAGTCAAAACCTGATAAAAATTTAAATGAATAAAATAATGTTAGTGTGGTCAAATTTTTAGTATTTGAAATATAATCTGATCAGGACGAGATTAGCCTGACCCTGACCTCGTTCCAAACACCCCCCTTAATCTTTTTCATTACTTTTTCAGATGAGGTTGCTTTAATACTTCATAAACGTGATTTCTACAAATCAAGAAGACTACGTAAATAAAAAATAAATAAATATTACACCTGATTTCTTAATGCCATCCTAATCACATCATCCATCTTCAACAAATTTGCTTCTCATATAACTCATTTTAAACTTGCCTTGTTGCTTAAGACTCCCCTACTTTATATTTGTATGGGACTACCAAATTTTTTACATTTATTTACAAAAAATTCCTCAAATTATAAGTCACCCTAAAATATTTGAATATATCGGGAGGCATTACAGGGAGGTTGAGATGACTTTTTTGTTCTTCAGAATATAAATTTGGTTCTCATTGATGGCTGGCCATCAAGAATTTGGACAAACAGAAATGCATAAAGCAAGTAATTATTTTTTTCGAATATAGTTATTGATGTGGTATAAGAGGAGGGTATAATTTGATTTTTAATTTAAAAATATTAAATAAATTTTTTTGGTAAAATAATTTAAAATATGAAAGAAAAAATTCAAACCCAAATCACTTGTAATTTAAATTAAAACTTAATTACTACATTAATAATGCTTATAATATAAATATAAATAATATATTTGTTAAATTTGAAATTAAAAATACAGACTAAAATATTTTGGTCAAAATTAAAAATGATGGTATATAATTTCACGTCCGGAGAAAACCCTTAACCCGAACCAGACTACGATTCTGGATGGAGACGAGGAGCCACATGCAAATTTAAACAAAAAAAGCCACCTAATAATTTTTTGAAACAAAATAAATAGAGAAGCAAGGACAGAGACATACCGAGAAAAGTTTGGAAATATATGTATCTCGCGCGTGATTTAAAAAGAAAAGGAAAGAACGCGCTTTTGAGGAGAAAAGGAACCCACGGTTGTTGTCGGCTTCTAATTTATCAATGCGCATCTTTTTGGTTGGAATATAGTTGAGATGGGTACTCCTGAGGTTTCATGAGTCACATAAAGCTTGCCCCTAATTTGAAACTTTAAGAATTTCGAATCAAATTATTATGGCAGATCTAGGGGTGTGCATTCGGTTAAAATCGAACCGAACCGAACCGAACCGGCCGAACCGAATTTTCCGAAATTTTTGAAAACCAAAACCGAACCGAACCGAACAGTAATAGAACCGAACCGAACCGAACCGAAATATTTCGGTTCGGTTCGGTTATAACCGAATTGCAAAACCGAAATTGACAGGGTTTGAATCTGGTCATTTGCATAAGGGATTAAGGGGGAAAAAAAAAATTTAGTACAAGATATACAACAACAACACAGCAGGAGCAACACAGCAGCAGGCTAGGAGCAGCAGCACTTGAAGTATAATGTACATAATTGTCATATTTGCAAGAGCAGGCAGCAGCAGGAGCAACACAGGCACACAGCAGGAGGCTAGGAGCAGCAGCAGCAGGAGCAACACAGCAGGAGCAGGAGCAAGTGAGCAACATAGCAGGAGCAGCAGGAGGCTAGGAGCAGCAGCAGCAGCCAGCAGGAGCAATACAGCAGGAGCAAGTGAGCAACACAGCAGGAGTAGCAGCAGCAACAACAACACAGCAGGAGCAACACAACAGGAGGTTAGGAGCAGCAGCAGCAGCCGCAGCCAGCAGGAGCAATACAGCAGGAGCAAGTGAGCAATACAGCAGGAGCAGCAGCAACAACAACAACACAGCAGGAGCAACACAGCAGGAGGCTAGGAGCAGCAGCAGCAGGAGCATCAGCAGCAGGAGCAGCAGGAGGCTAGGAGCAACACAGCAGGAGCAGCAGGAGGCTAGGAGCAGCAACAACAACAACAACACAGCAGGAGTAACACAGCAGGAGCAACACAGCAGGAGGCTAAGAGCAGCAGGATCAGTAGGAGCAGGAGCA
>RXID01016414.1:0-17003 GCA_005019695.1 Trichopus zeylanicus subsp. travancoricus | reverse complement strand
ATTAGAATTTTCAGGAACCTGAAAGGCTGAATCAATCTCATCCACGCAAGAGGCTCACCAGACTCAAGCACCTCAACATCAAACACAACACCATAGATGCCTAAGATGCTAAGATTCACACTTGATCCATTACCACAATCAATTGCACCATTAGGCTATCACAAACATATCCTCATTGTTAAAACAACCTGCTCAAACCATAAGATACAATAACTGAACCGGAAATACAAATTTCAATCATTATGGCTTTAGCTTAGAATTTTCAGGAACCTGAAAGGCTGAATCAATCCCATCCACGTAAGAGGCTCACCAGACTCTAAGCACCTCAACATCAAACACAACACCATAGTGCCCAAGATGCTAAGATTCACACTTGATCCATTCCCACAATCAATTGCACCATCAGGCTATTACAAACATATCCTCATTGTTAAAACAACCAGTCGTTACAAGCAACACCAACACCATCCCATTCATGAAAGATGCATAACAATCACTCCACAAAGAAACAAATACAAACAAATAACCAGATTATTGTGGCTGGACACAATGGCAGCTCATATTTGCATCTGATTATTAATCAATTCAGATCCTTCCCAAGCATCCCTCCAACCATTAGAATGCAGAGTAATGGTTCCTTGTGCACAAACAAAGGCCAAGCTCCCTTCCCATCTGGCATAACACACATACTAAACCTTCAGATATGCAGATAAAGAACACAACAGTGACATTGCACCATGCTTGCATCAAGCGTGCAAATTAATGGCTAGAAAATTCAATCTTACTAGTTATAAAAATATTTAGAGATGATAAAATCCAAAACAACCAATTTGTATGGAAAGTAGAAATACATTTGAAAGACTAAAATGGCAATTCCACTCATCACCAATTAACTAGACAACAAAATGCACCAATAGAATAAAAGCAGATGCACTTCAACAAACTGTGGACAACATAGCTTAAAATTCACATACATATAATACTCAAACATAGAAAAGCACTGAAAACTGGGAGGGGTGAAGCAACCAAACTAGAAAAAATGAGAACCAAACCATAAGGTTCAACAACTGAACCGGAAATACAAATTTCAATCATTATGGCTTTAGATTAGAATTTTCAGGAACCTGAAAGGCTGAATCAATCCCATCCACGCAAGAGGCTCACCAGACACTAAGCACCTCAACATCAAACACAACACCTTAGTGCCCAAGATGCTAAGATTCACACTTGATCCATTCCCACAATCAATTGCACCATTAGGCTATCACAAACATATCCTCATGTTAAAACAACCAGTCGTTACAAGCAACACCAACACCATCCCATTCATTAAAGATGCATCACAATCACTCCACAAAGAAAAGAATACAAACAAATAACCAGACTATTGTACCTGGACACAATGGCAGCTCATATTTGCATCTGATTATTAATCAATTCAGATCCTTCCCAAGCATCCCTCTAACCATTAGAATGCAAAGTAATGGTTCCTTGTGCACAAGCAAAGGCCAAGCTGCCTTATCATCTTGCATAACACACATACTAAACCTTTAGATATGCAGATAAAGAACACAACAGTGACATTGCACCATGCTTGCATCAAGCGTGCAAATTAATGGCTAGAAAATTCAATCTTACTAGTTATAAAAACATTTAGGGAAGATAAAAATCCAAAAAAAAAAAATTTGTATGAAAAGTAGAAATACATTTGAAAGACTAAAATGGCAATCCCACTCATCACCAATAAACTAGACAACAAAATGCACCAATAGAACAAAAGAAAATGCACTTCAACAAACTTTGGACAACATAGCTTAAAATTCACATACATATAATACTCAAAAATAGAAAAGCACTAAAAACTTGGGGTGCTGGGGGGAGGTGGTGGGTGGGAAGTAACCAAACTATAAAAAATGAGAACCAAACCTTAAGGTTCAATCACTAAACCGGAAATACAAATTTCAATCATTATGGCTTTAGATTGGAATTTTCAAGCACTTGAAAGGCTGAATCAATCCCGTCGATGCAAGAGGCTCACCAGACTCAAGCACCTCAACATCAAACACAACACCTTAGTGCCCAAGATGCTAAGATTCACACTTGATCCATTCTCACAATCAATTGCACCATCAGGCTATCACAAACATATCCTCATTGTTAAAACAACCAGCCGTTACAAGCAACACCAACACCATCCCATTCATCAAAGATGCATAACAATCACTCCACAAAGAAAAGAATACAAACAAATAACCAGACTATTGTGCCTGGACACAATGGCAGCTCATATTTGCATCTGATTATTAATCAATTTAGATCCTTCCCAAGCATCCCACTAACCATTAGAATGCAAAGTAATGGTTACTTGTGCACAAGCAAAGGCCAAGCTGCCTTACCATCTTGCATAACACACATACTAAACCTTCAAATATGCAACACAACAGTGACATTGCACCATGCTTGCATCAAGCGTGCAAATTAATGGATAGAAAATTCAATCTTACTAGTTATAAAAACATTTAGAGATGATAAAATCCAAAACAACAAATTTGTATGGAAAGGAGAAATACAATTGAAAAACTAAAATGGCACTCCCACTCATCACCAATTAATTAGACAACAAAATGCATCAATAAAACAAAAACAAATGCACTTCAACAAACTTTAGACAACACAGCTTAAAATTCATACATATAAAACAAAGGCCAAGCTGCCTTATCATTTTACATAACAGACATACTAAACCTTCACATATTCAGATAAAGAAGACAACAGTGACATTGCATCATGCTTGCATCAAGCGTGCAAATTAATGGCTAGAAAATTCAATCTTACTAGTTATAAAAACATTTAGAGATGACAAAAATCCAAAACAACAAATTTGTATGAAAAGTAGAAATACATTTGAAAGACTAAAATGTCAATCCCAATCATCACCAATAAACTAGACAACAAAATGCTAAGCTGTCCTATCATTTTACATAACATACATACTAAACCTTCAGATATGCAGATAAAGAAGACAACAGTGACATTGCATCTTGCTTGCATCAAGCGTGCAAATTAATGGCTAGAAAATTCAATCTTACTAGTTATAAAAACATTTAGAGATGATAAAAATCCAAAACAACAAATTTGTATGAAAAGTAGAAATACATTTGAAAGATTAAAATGCCAATCCCACTCATCACCAATAAACTAGACAACAAAATGCACCAATAGAACAAAAGCAAATGCACTTCACCAAACTTTGGACAACATAGCTTAAAATTCACATACATATAATACTGAAACATAGAAAAGCACTGAAAACTGGGGGAGGGGGGGGTGGGGGGGGGGGGGGGGGGGGGGGGGGGGGGTGAAGCAACCAAACTAGAAAAAATGAGAACCAAACCATAAGGATCAATAACAGAACTGGAAATACAAATTTCAATCATTATGGCTTTAGATTAGAATTTTCAGGAACCAGAAAGGCTGAATCAATCCCATCCACGCAAGAGGCTCGCTAGACTCAAGCACCTCAACATCAAACACAACACCTTAGGGCCCAAGATGCTATGATTCACACTTGATCCATTCCCACAATCAATTGCACCATCAGGCTATCACAAACATATCCTCATTGTTAAAACAACCAGCCGTTACAAGCAACACCAACACCATCCGATTCATCAAAGATGCATAACAATCACTCCACAAAGAAAAAAATACAAACAAATAACCAGGCTATTGTGGCTGGACACAATGGCAGCTCATATTTGCATTTGATTATTAATCAATTCAGATCCTTCCCAAGCATCCCTCTAACCATTAGAATGCAAAGTAATGGTTACTTGTGATCAAGCAAATGCCAAGCTGCCTTATCATTTTACATAACATACAAACTAATCCTTCAGATATGCAGATAAAGAACACAACAGTGACATTGCACAATGCTTGCATCAAGCATGCAAATTAATGGCTAGAAAATTCAATCTTACTAGTTATAAAAGGATTTAGAGATGATAAAAATCCAAACAACAAATTTGTATGAAAAGTAGAAATACATTTGAAAGACTAAAATGACAATCCCACTCATCACCAATTAACTAGCCAGCCAAATGCACCAATAGAACAAAAGCAAATGCACTTCAACAAACTTTGGACAACATAGCTTAAAATTCACATACATATAATCCTCAAACATAGAAAAGTACTAAAAACTGTGTGTGTGTGGGGGGGGGGAAGCAACCAAACTAAGAAAAATGAAAACCAAACCTTAAGGATCAATAACAAAACCGGAAATACAAATTTCAATCATTATGGCTTTAGATTAGAATTTTCAGGAACCTGAAAGGCTGAATCAATCCCATCCACGCAAGAGGCTCACCAGACTCAAGTACCTCAACATCAAACACAACACCATAGATGCCCAAGATGCTAAGATTCACACTTGATCCATTCCCACAATCAATTGCACCATCAGGCTATTACAAACATATCCTCATTGTTAAAACAACCAGTCGTTACAAGCAACACCAACACCATCCCATTCATGAAAGATGCATAACAATCACTCCACAAAGAAAAGAATACAAACAAATAACCAGACTATTGTGGCTGGACACAAGGGCAGCTCATATTTGCATCTGATTATTAATCAATTTAGATCCTTCTCAAGCATCCCTCTAACCATTAGAATGCAAAGTAATGGTTCCTTGTGCACAAGCGAAGGCCAAGCTGCCGTACCATCTTGCACAACACACATACTAAACCTTCAGATATGCAGCTAAAGAAAACAACAGTGACATTGCACCATGCTTGCATCAAGCGTGCAAATTAATGGCTAGCAAATTCAATCTTACTAGTTATAAAAATATTTAGAGATGATAAAAATCCAAAACAACAAATTTGTATGAAAAGTAGAAATACATTTGAAAGACTAAAATGGCAATCCCACTCATCACCAATAAACTAGACAACAAAATGCACCAATAGAACAAAAGCAAATGCACTTCAACAAACTTTGGACAACATAGCTTAAAATTCACAAACGTATAATACTCAAAAATAGAAAAGCACTGAAAATTTGGGGTGGTGGTGGTGTAGGGGTTGGTGGGGAAGCAACCAAACTATAAAAAATGAGAACCAAACCATAGGGTTCAATAACTGAACCGAAAATACAAATTTCAATCATTATGGCTTTAGATTGGAATTTTCAGGCGCCTGAAAGGCTGAATCAATCCCATCCACGCAAGAGGCTCACCAGACTCTTGCATAACACACATACTAAACCTTCAGATATGCAGATAAAGAACACAACAGCGACATTGCACAATGCTTGCATCAAGCGTGCAAATAAATGGCTAGAAAATTCAATCTTACTAGTTATAAAAACATTTAGAGATGATAAAATCCATAACAACAAATTTGTATGGAAAGTAGAAATACATTTGAAAGACTAAAATGGCAATCTCACTCATCATTAATTAACTAGACAACAAAATGCACCAATAGAACAAAAGCAAATGCACTTCACCAAACTTTGGACAACATAGCTTAAAATTCACATACATATAATACTGAAACATATAAAAGCACTGAAAATTGGGGGGGTGAAGCAACCAAACTAGAAAAAATGAGAACCAAACCATAAGGACCAATAACAGAACCGGAAATACAAATTTCAATCATTATGGCTTTAGATTAGAATTTTCAGGAACCTGAAAGGCTGAATCAATCCCATCCACGCAAAAGGCTCACCAGACTCTAAGCACCTCAACATCAAACACAACACCATAGATGCCCAAGATACTAAGCTTCACACTTGATCCATTCCCACAATCAATTGCACCATCTGGCTATGACAAACATATTCTCATTGTTAAAACAACCAGTCGTTGCAAGCAACGCCAACACCATCCCATTCATGAAAGATGCATAACAATCACTCCACAAAGAAAAGAATACAAACAAATAACCAGACTATTGTGGCTGGACACAAGGGCAACTCATATTTGCATCTGATTATTAATCAATTTAGATCCTTCCCAAGCATCCCTCTAACCATTAGAATGCAAAGTAATGGTTCCTTGTGCGCAAGCGAAGGCCAAGCTGCCTTACCATCTTGCACAACACACATACTAAACCTTCAGATATGCAGATAAAGAACACGAGATTGCATCTTGCTTGCATCAAGGGTGCAAATTAATGACTAGAAAATTCAATCTTACTAGTTATAAAAACATTTAGAAATAATAAAAATCCAAAACAACAAATTTGTATGAAAAGTAGAAATACATTTGAAAGACTAAAATGGCAATCCCACTCATCGCCAATTAACAAGACAACAAAATGCACCAATAGAATAAAAGCAGATGCACATCAACAAACTCTGGACAATATAGCTTAAAATTCATATACATATAATATTCAAAAATAGAAAAGCACTGAAAACTGAGGGCGTGAAGCAACCAAACTAGAAAAAATGAGAACCAAACCATAAGGTTCAATAACTAAATCGGAAATACAAATCTCAATCATTATGGCTCTAGATTAGAATTTTCAGGAACCTGAAAAGTTGAATCAATCCCATCCACGCAAGAGACTCTAAGCACCTCAACATCAAACACAACACCTTAGTGCCCAAGATGCTAAGATTCACATTTGATCCATTACCACAATCAATTGCACCATCAGGCTATCACAAACATATCCTCATTGTTAAAACAACCAGTCGCTACAAGCAACATCAACACCATCCCATTCATTAAACATGCATAACAATCACTCCACAAAGAAAAGAATACAAATAAATAACCAGACTATTGTGGGTGGACACAATGGCAGCTCATATTTGCATCTGATTATTAATCAATTCAGATCCTTCCCAAGCATCCCTCTAACCATTAGAATGCAAAGTAATGGTTACTTGTGCACAAGCAAAGGCCAAGCTGCCTTACCATCTTCAATAACACACATACTAAACCTTCAGATATGCAGATAAAGAGTACAACAGTGACACTGCATCATGCTTGCATCAAGCATGCAAATTAATGGCTAGAAAATTCAATCTTACTAGTTAAAAAAATATTTAGAAATGATAAAAATCCAAAACAACAAATTTGTACAAAAAGTAGAAATACATTTGAAAGACTAAAATGCCAATCCCACTCATCACCAATAAATTAGACAACAAAATGCACCAATAGAACAAAAGCAAATGCACTTCAACAAACTTTGGACAACATAGCTTAAAATTCACATATATAAAATACTCAAACATAGAAAAGCACTGAAAACTAGGGGGGTGAAGCAACCAAACTAGAAAAAATGAGAACCAAACCATAAGGTTCAACAACTGAACCGGAAATACAAATTTCAATCATTATGGCTTTAAATTAGAATTTTCAGGAACCTGAAAGGCTGAATCAATCCCATCCACGCAAGAGGCTCACCAGACACTAAGCACCTCAACATCAAACACAACACCTTAATGCCCAAGATGCTAAGATTCACACTTGATCCATTCCCACAATCAATTGCACCATTAGGCTATCACAAACATATCCTCATTGTTAAAACAACCAGTCGTTACAAGCAACATCAACACCATCCCATTCATTAAAGATGCATAACAATCACTCCACAAAGAAAAGAATACAAACAAATAACCAGACTATTGTGGCTGGACACAATGGCAGCTCATATTTGTATCTGATTATTAATCATATTCAGAATCCTTCCCACAGCATCCCTCTAACCATCGAATTGCAACGTAATGGTTACTTGTGATCAAGCAAATGCCAAGCTGCCTTATCATTTTCCATAAATACAAACCTAACCTCAGATATGCAGATTTAAAGGAAACAACAGTGACATGGCCTCATGCTGCATCTCAAGCGTGCAAATTAATGCCTAGAAACATTCACCTTGCTAGTTATAAAAAGTTTTTAAAGATGTATAATAAATCCAAACAACATTTGTAAGCAAAGTAAGAAATACATTTGAAAAAACTAAAACTGACAAATCCCACTCCTCCCCAATTAACTAGACAACAAAATGCATCAAGATGCATCAATTAGAACAAAAGCAAATGCACTTTCAACCAACCTTTCGACCAACATAGCTTAAATTCATACATAGAATACTCAAAACTATAAACGCATAAAATTTGGGGGGGGGGGGTGGGGGGGGGGGGGGAGTGATTGAAACAACCAAACTAGATAAAATGAAAACCAAACCATAAGGATCAATAACAGAACTGGAAATACAAATTTCAATCATTATGGTTTTAGATTAGAATTTTCAGGAACCTAAAAGGCTGAATCAATCCCATCCACGCAAGAGGCTCGCCAGACTCAAGCACCTCAACATAAAACACAACACCATAACTGCCCATGATGCTAAGATTCACACTTGATCCATTCCCGCAATCAATTGCACCATCAGGCTATCACAAACATATCCTCATTGTAAAAACAACCAGCCGTTACAATCAACACCAACATCATCCCATTCATCAAAGATACATCAAAATCACTCCACAAAGAAAGGAATACAAACAAATAACCAGATTATTGTGGCTGGACACAATGGCAGCTCATATTTGCATCTGATTATTAATCAATTCAGATCCTTTCCAAGCATCCCTCTAACCATTAGAATGCAAAGTAATGGTTACTTGTAATCAAGCAAATGCCAAGCTGCCTTATCATTTTACATAACAGACATACTTAACATTCACATATTCAGATAAAGAAGACAATAGTGACATTGCATCATGCTTGCATCAAGAATGCAGATTAATGGTTAGAAAATTCAATCTTACTGGTTATAAAAACATTTAGAGATGATAAAAATCCAAAACAACAAATTTGTATGCAAATACATTTGAAAGACTAAAATGGCAATCCCACTCATCACCAATAAACTAGACAACAAAATGCACCAATAGAACAAAAGCAAATGCACTTCAACAAACTTTGGACAACATAGCTTAAAATTCACATACATATAATACTCAAAAATAGAAAAGCACTAAAAACTTGGGGGGCTGGGGGGCGGTGTGTGGGAAGTAACCAAACTATAAAAAATGATATGTAGAGTAACCAAATTATTAATCAATTCAAATCCTTCTCAAGCACAGAAAACTAGAAAAGCACAGAACACTGGGGGGTGGTGGTTGGTTGGTTGGGGGGGGGGGGGGGGGGGGTGCGGTGGGGGGCGAAGCAACCAAACTAGAAAAAATGAGAACCAAACCATAAGGTTCAACAACTGAACCGGAAATACAAATTTCAATCATTATGGCTTTAGATTAGAATTTTCAGAACCTGAAAGGCTGAATCAATCCCATCCACGCAAGAGACTCGCCAGACACTAAGCACCTCAACATCAAACACAACACCTTAGTGCCCAAGATGCTAAGATTCACACTTGATCCATTCCCACAATCAATTGCACCATTAGGCTATCACAAACATATCCTCATTGTTAAAACAACCAGTCGTTACAAGCAACACCAACACCATCCCATTCATTAAAGATGCATAACAATCACTCCACAAAGAAAAGAATACAAACAAATAACCAGACTATTGTGGCTGGACACAATGGGAGCTCATATTTGCATCTGATTATTAATCAATTCAGATCCTTCCCAAGCATCCCTCTAACCATTAGAATGCAAAGTAATGGTTACTTGTGCACAAGCAAAGACCAAGCTGCCTTACCATCTTGCATAACACACATACTAAACCTTCAGATATGCAACACAACAGTGACATTGCACCATGCTTGCATCAAGTCATATTTGCATCTGATTATTAATCAATTCAGATCCTTCCCAAGCATCCCTCTAACCATTAGAATGCAAAGTAATGGTTACTTGTGCACAAGCAAAGGCCAAGCTGCCTTACCATCTTGCATAACACACATACCAAACCTTCAAATATGCAACACAACAGTGACATTCCACCATGCTTGCATCAAGCGTGCAAATTAATGGATTGAAAATTCAATCTTACTAGTTATAAAAACATTTAGAGATGATAAAATCCAAAACAACAAATTTCTATGAAAAGTAGAAATACATTTGAAAGACTAAAATGGCAATTTCACTCATCACCAATTAACTAGACAACAAAATGCACCAAACCATAAGAATCAATAACAGAACTGGAAATACAAATTTCAATCATTATGGCTTTCGATTAGAATTTTCAGGAACCTGAAAGATTGAATCAATCCCATCCACGCAAGAGAGGCTCACCAGACTCAAGCACCTCAACATCAAACACAACACCATAGATGTCCAAGATGCTAAGATTCACACTTGATCCATTACCACAATCAATTGCACCATCAGGCTATCACAAACATATCCTCATTGTTAAAACAACCAGCCGTTATACAAGCAACACCAACACCATCCCATTCATCAAAGATGCATAACAATCACTCCACAAAAAAAAAGAAATACAAACAAATAACCAGACTATCGTGGCTGTACACAATGGCAGCAATTTGACAACCTTGAATAGGTATTATCATTACTCTTTTGTCCTTTCATCTAGCATATATATATATATATATGTATATATATATATATATATAAAAGATGTAATCAAAATGAATTGGGCCAATTTCCACTAGAAATGCCCTATATTGAGTTGTCCAATCCGTATACTAGGATTGAAGCATAATGAAAGTTGCAATGCAGAGGTAAGAAAGATCAAATTGGCTCCTAATTTTTGATATTGTATCCCCAGACTATAATGGCTGCAAACAGTGGCAAGCAAAGACTAGCTGGACATCCATGATTGCCTAGCCACCTGTAGAACCTTAATATGAAAGCAAAATTTTCAGAGCAAGTCTTGGTTCGGTTCTGGTTCCTTAGAATCCATACCCTAAACCCATGATTCTAAACCTTGGTTTCTCTGGAGATGTGATGACTTGTAGTGTAGAATAAATTCAAAACAAAATGACAGTAATATCAAAGTAAGCATAAGGCTCATATTAGCTCTTAATTTGGATCACCAGACTATTGTGGCTGCACACAGTGGCAGCAAAGACTAGCCAGAAATCTCTGATTGCCTTGCTACAAAATCTTGGTTTTGAAGCAAAATTTCAAGAGAAAATCATAACAGCCTCCAGAGAAACCAACGTTTAAGAATAATGATTTTAGATTCAGAAACCTAAATCATTCCATTCACCCATTTGCTGTATATCAGAGGCTGTGATTTCAATAACACTACTAACTCTCATCTTTCTCCACTGCCTGCCTCCACCATTGAAGAGGCCCCTCTAAAACATTTATTCCTATTCTTTCAAATCACCCAGTACCCGTAGCTGAAAACTTGCTGAAACTCCATAATTAACACACCGCTACCATCATCTCTCAACAGAGCTACTAGACACCATAATCATGTGGAACATTGAAAAAGTGACAATAAGGGGAGATGCAAACATAAAGATAAATTTTACCCACAACACTTCCAAGAAAATTTTTTTGAAGACTTGTCAAGGTCAAGGGTGAGACATAAATGACATATTTCAGTGGTTGCATGTAAAAAACCCATTGAACCAATTTTGAATTGGTAGTGCACTACATCAAATTGTCCAAGCCATTCATTAGAATAGCAAAAAAGTTGCTGTGGAGGAAGACTCAGATTGACTCTGAATTTCTAGTGTTGTATCAACAGACAATAGTGATTGCAAAAAGGTTCATAAGAAAGCCAACTATCCATGATTGCATTGCCATCTATAGCACCTTAATATTGAAGCAAAGTATTACAAGCAAATCAACACAGCCTCCAGAGAAAACAAGGTTTAAAATCATGGTTCCAATTTCAGGTTTGAAGGCATTAAAACCAAGCAAATATGCAAATATAGAACATAGCATAATGATCATAAAAAACATTAAGATGATACGCTGAAATTCTAGTATTGTATATTGTAGACTATAGTGGCTGCAAACAGCAACAACCAAAGACTAGTTTGGCATCCCTGATTGTCTCACCAACTATAAAATGTTGCTATTAAAAGCAAAATATTAAGAATCACAGCCTCAAGAAAAATCATGGTTTAAAATCATAGATTTGGTTTGGGGTTGAAGGAATTGGAACCAAGACTTGTAGTGCAGAATAGATTCCAAAATACAATGACAGTGGATTATCATAATATAGCACATGCAAACGATGGCCCCAAAGACTAGCTAGCCATCCCTAATTGCATTGCCACCTATAGCACCTTATTTTGAAGCAAAATTTCGAGAGCAAATTATCACAGCCTCCATAGAAACCAAAGTCTAGAATCATGATTTCTAGTTCAGAAAACTAAAAACATTCCATTCACCCATTTGCCTATTTTTCAGTCAAAACCCAAGATCCCTCTCCCTAGGCATCAACCCATTTTGATAGAATAGCATACAGCAGTTGCCTTCACAGGCCATCCAAGCTGTCATGCTATTACTACACAAAAAGAACAAAGCCAGTGAATGGAAGGGATCATGGTCCGATCAACCACCTTCCCACATGGGAGCATCACATATGGCAGTGATTCAACATCATCATCACCTCAAATGCATGAACATGTCTGTATGAGCATGGTTGGGCAAAAGAGTTTAAGAATGGAGACATCTTTTAGGACAATCCAGCCCTAAATAAGTTTCATCATTACTTTTTATCTCTCTTATCCCATCTGACTTAGAAAAATTAGGGCTGCAAGTGGATCGGATCAGAATGGATTGAGCCAATTTGCAACTCCATATGTACTGCAGTGAGTTATCCAATCCATCTACTAGGATTGATACATAATGAAAATTTTGATGTGGAGAAAAGACTCAAATTCACAATAACACACACAGATCCCTGCTAATAACTCCATATGATATTGTATCTCTGTACTATAGTGGCTACAAATAACAAGAAGCAGAGACTAGCTAGCCATCCATAATTGCCCCTCCACCTGTAGAACCTTACTATTGAAGCAAAATTTTAAGAACAAGTCATCAGAGTCTCCAGAGAAACCAAAATTTAGAATCAAGGGCTTAGGGTTTGCATTCAAAGGCATTGAAACCAAGAGTTATAGTGCAAAATAAATTTAAAATAAAATGACAGCAGTATTAAAATAAGAGTAAGGTTCATATTGGCTCTTGACTCTCAATATTGGATCACCAAACTATAGTAGCTGCAATCAATGGCAGCAAAGACAAGTCAGCCATTCCAAATTGCCATGCCACCTAAAGCACCTTGGTTTTGAAGCAAAACTTCAAGAGCAAATTATCAGTCTCTTGAGAATCCAATGTTCAGAATATCGATTTCAGGTATAGGAACCTAAAACATTCCGTTTCATTATCAAGCATCAATGTTCAGAATATCGATTTCAGGTATAGGAACCTAAAACATTCCGTTTCATTATCAAGCATCAGAGGTTGTGATATGAACAACACCATTCAGCCACAACTTCACCACCTAGCCACCACTACCATTGTTAAGCACATTTATTCATGTTCTTCCAAATCTCCTACAGCCCGTAGGATAAAATAGCTCTCCAAAACCAACCTTATTGCCCCCTGAAACTAAGGCCATCATCTCTCAACAGATCAATCTCCTCACAAAGAAAGCCAAACAAAGACTAGCACATAACACCTCGGCATCAAATATCATTTAAAAAACCACAAATAAAGGCAAAAGTCCAAAAGGATCGAATTCACCTCTGATCCATCATCAAAACCAAAGATGCCTCTCCTCAGGCCTCTGATAGAATGCAGGCCGTGATTGCCTTGCAGGACATCCAAGCACCTACGCCGTTACTACAGAGAGAAGAGAGTGAAGCCAGAGAAGAGGACCATAGTCCAATCACTCACCTTCCCACATACAAGCATCGCATATGGCGGTGATTCAACAGAATCATCCCCTCAATCAAGGTGAACAAATAAAAAAAATCAAAATAAATCAAGAAATCGTCAAAGAAAAAGGCCAAACAAAGGCTAGCATAGAAAAATCCAGCAAAAACTATTAAAAAATCACAAACAAAGGTAAAAATCTAAGAGGCTCGGATTCGCCTTTGATCCATCATCAGAATCAAAGATGCCTCTCCTCAGGCCTCCGATAGAATGGCAGGCGGCGGTTGCCTTATAGGCCATCCAAGCAGCCACGCCGTTGCTACAAACAGAGGAGGGCGAAGCCAGAAGGGGACCATAGTTCAACCACTCACCTTCCCGCATGAAAGCATCGCATATGGTGGTGATTCAACATGGTCATCGCCTCGATCGAGGTAAAAGAATAGAAAATGAAAAATCAGAATAAATCAAGAAATCGTTAAAGACAAAAGCCAAACAAAGGCTAGCATAGAAAAATCAAGCAAAAATCATTAAAAAAAATCACAAATAAAGACAAAAATTCAAAAGGCTTGGATTTACCTTTGATCTATCATCAAAACCGAAGACTCCTCTCCTCAGGCATCAAACCCACTCCGACAGCAGCCGACGGTTGCCTTTGCAGGCCATTCAGGCAACCACGCCTTTGCTACAGAGAGAGGAGGGTGAAGCCAGAGAAGAGGACCATGGTCCATCACTCACATTCCCGCATGCGAGCATTGCATATGGTGGTGAACGAATAGAAAAGGAAAAATCAAAATAAATCAAGAAATCGTCAAAGACAAAAGCCAAACAAAGGCTAGCATAGAAAAATCCAGCAAAAACTATTAAAAAATCACAAACAAAGGCAAAAATCCAAGAGGTTCGGATTCGTGGTTGATCCATCGTCAAAATCAAAGATGCCTCTCCTCGGGCCTCCGATAGAATGGCAGGCGGCGGTTGGCTTATAGGCCATCCAAGCAGCCACGCCGTTGCTACAAACAGAGGAGGGCGAAGCCAGAAGAGGACCATAGTTCAACCACTCACCTTCCCGCATGAAAGCATCGAATATGGCGGTGATTCAACATCGCCATCGCCCCGATCGAGGTAAAAGAATAGAAAATGAAAAATCAGAATAAATCAAGAAATCGTTAAAGACAAAAGCCAAACAAAGGCTAGCATAGAAAAATCAAGCAAAAATCATTAAAAAAAATCACAAATAAAGACAAAAATTCAAAAGGCTTGGATTCACCTTTGATCTATCATTAAACCGAAGACTCCTCTCCTCAGGCATCAAACCCACTCCGACAGCAGCCGACGGTTGCCTTTGCAGGCCATTCAGGCAACCACGCCATTGCTACAGAGAGAGGAGGGTGAAGCCAAAGATGAGGACCATGGTCCATCACTCACATTCCCGCATGCGAGCATTGCATATGGCGGTGAACGAATAGAAAAGGAAAAATCAAAATAAATCAAGAAATCGTCAAAGACAAAAGCCAAACAAAGGCTAGCATAGAAAAATCCAGCAAAAACTATTAAAAAATCACAAACAAAGGCAAAATTCCAAGAGGTTCGGATTCGTGGTTGATCCATCGTCAAAATCAAAGATGCCTCTCCTCGGGCCTCCGATAGAATGGCAGGCGGCGGTTGGCTTATAGGCCATCCAAGCAGCCACGCCGTTGCTACAAACAGAGGAGGGCGAAGCCAGAAGAGGACCATAGTTCAACCACTCACCTTCCCACGTGAAAGCATCCAATATGGCGGTGATTCAACATCGCCATCGCCCCGATCGAGGTAAAAGAATAGAAAATGAAAAATCAGAATAAATCAAGAAATCGTTAAAGACAAAAGCCAAACAAAGGCTAGCATAGAAAAATCTAGCGAAAACCATTAAAATAATCACAAATAAAGGCAAAAATTCAAGAGGCTTGGATTCACCTTTGATCCATCGTCAAAACCAAAGGCGCCTCTCCTCAGGCATCAAACCCACTCCGACAGCAGCCGACGGTTGCCTTTGCAGGCCATTCAGGCAACCACGCCATTGCTACAGAGAGAGGAGGGTGAAGCCAGAGAAGAGGACCATGGTCCAATCACTCACATTCCCCGCATGCGAGCATGGCATATGGCGTTGAACGAATAGAAAGGAAAAATAAAATAAATCAAGAATCCGGGGTTCCCCCCCAAGACAAAACCAAACAAAGGGCTAGCATAGAACAAATCCAGCAAAACTATTAAAAATCACAAACAAGGCAAAAATCCAAGAGGTTCGGATTTCGTGGTTGATCCATCATCAAAATCAAAGATGCCTCTCCTCGGGCCTCCGATAGAATGGCAGGCGGCGGTTGGCTTATAGGCCATCCAAGCAGCCACGCCGTTGCTACAAACAGAGGAGGGCGAAGCCAGAAGAGGACCATAGTTCAACCACTCACCTTCCCGCATGAAAGCATCGAATATGGCGGTGATTCAACATCGCCATCGCCCCGATCGAGGTAAAAGAATAGAAAATGAAAAATCAGAATAAATCAAGAAATCGTTAAAGACAAAAGCCAAACAAAGGCTAGCATAGAAAAATCAAGCAAAAATCATTAAAAAAAATCACAAATAAAGACAAAAATTCAAAAGGCTTGGATTCACCTTTGATCTATCATTAAACCGAAGACTCCTCTCCTCAGGCATCAAACCCACTCCGACAGCAGCCGACGGTTGCCTTTGCAGGCCATTCAGGCAACCACGCCATTGCTACAGAGAGAGGAGGGTGAAGCCAGAGAAGAGGACCATGGTCCAATCACTCACATTCCCAGGCGTGCTTGGATGTGAGAATTGGGGAATGGAGATGGAGATGGTAATGGAGACGAAGGAGAAGAACAAGAAGGCGAGATGAGATGGAATCATCAACCACGGGGAGAGATATTGGGGAGAAGGGGAGAGGCCCTTTCGGACCACCAAACCCTAGCTCTCATTTCTCTCTCCGATGAAAGTTATCATCCCTCTCGTTGCCATATCGGTTAGGCCTCTCGTTTATATAGGCGCGATGATTTTTTTGCAACGGAAAAATTTTATTCCAACCAAATAAGGGTAATTTCGTATTTTCGGACTCTCTGCGCCCAGCGTTCAATAGGTAGTGATTCTTGTCATGAAATGTTCGGACAGTAATTATGCCCCTTCA